>VYZP01064587.1:739-12854 GCA_013400635.1 Hypocryptadius cinnamomeus | reverse complement strand
CCTTCCAACCCAAACCCTTCTGGGATTCTCCCTCACAGGAGAGGTCAGCACCAAGCACAGCTTGGATCGGGAGCAGCAGTCCAACTTCCAGCTCCTGGTGATTGTGCAGGATGGGGGAGCACCGCCTCGCAGTGCCACCGGAACCATCTATGTCACTGTGCTGGATGAGAATGACAACGCTCCTGCTTTCCTCCATGTGGGCAGTGGTCAGGAGCTAACTGTGCAGGTAGGGGTGCAGGCTGGAGCACCGATGAGGCCTGGTGGCCTCTGGATGTGGGGGCAGGTGGTACTGCTGGGGAAAAGGGAGTGGGTAGGGGGACCCAGGAGAGCTTCAGGGTAGGAAATGAGCAGGCACGAGTTGGATCCATGCAGTAGCCAGGACAGTTTGATAAATTTGAGATGTGGCAAGAGGGGCATGTCCTTGGGCAGGGCAGAAATCCTGGTGCACAGAGCAGGCAGGGACTCTGGAGGGCTCTGGCACAATCAGGACTGGCCAGCGGGCAGAAGCTCTTGGCTTACACGTGCCTGTAGAGGGGGACAGCAAAAGGAGCCCTGAACCTGACACAGGTTCAGAGAAGAGCCAGGGTGAACAGTGGTGAGCAGGGAGATGCACGAGGCTATCACACTCTAGGTCTGGGGATTTTGGGTACAGCCACTTGTCTTTCCGGGAGGTCAAGAAAACATTGTCCAGCTGGGCTTGGCATGCACAAGAGTTTTCTGTGAATCCGCTGTGTCTGCCAGCCAAGTTTTCCCTGCACACTCTGGTGGCAGCAGTCACTGGGCACTGCATGTGCTGCAGACACAGCTGCATGGACACTGCTCAGGAGAACTGGGTGAGGACCTGCCCACCAGCAAGGGCTCGTGGGAGCCAGCTGAGGGGCCCTGCCAGCAGCAGAGCAGGATGGGCAGCCAGGGCCCCGGCCTCACCAGCTCAGCACAGAGCAGGGTCAGCCCGCAGCTGGGCAGCCATGCCCTCTCTGCAGGTCCATTGCTGCATGTCAGGCTGTGTGCTCAAAGCCCTTGGCTCTGAGTGGTTCAAAACCACCACAATGGTGACAGCCACCCTCTGTCACACATCCTGCCCGAGCTGGGCACCCCGGGCAGGTCAGAGCAGACAGGACTGTGTTGGTAGCCACCTGGGTGACACAAGATCTGAGGACACTCTGCAGCTCCAGACAGGCCTTCCCTGTTCCTTGCTGCTTCCCTTCCCATCCTTGGGTGCAGTCATTCCTTGCCCAGCCATCTTCTTGCACGCCCTGCTCTGCTGGCAGGGCTTGGCCTGGGTCAGCACATCTCCCAGAGCCTAGAGGAGGTGAAGGGGGCACAGTAAGTCTTGTCCTCTCTCTGAGCAAGGCTTTGGGACCAGAGCAGGCCAGGGACTAGCCAGCCGTAGCATGGCTGAGGGAGTACTGGATGGGCTCTGCGATATGGCAGTGCTCCACCTGGCATCTGTCAGGAGCCCTCGTGGGGACACGTGTGACACACCACACACAGGATCTGCAGCTGATCCCAGTGTCTGGGGGCACAAAGTGCTGAAAGGGCCCTGCTAGAGCTTGGGAGGGCTCTGCTCTTACAGAAAGACCATGAAAGCAGATGTGTCCTTCGGGGACAGGACAAGGCTGAGATGGGTTCAGAGTTCTGAGGGCAGGTAAATGCTGCAGCAGCTCTGAGAAAACACCTGTTTGGGCACTTTGGTTTGGGCACCTTGGTTTGCAGGTGCTGGAAGCAGAGATAGAGAAGGGTGAAATACCATAACAGCCCACTGTTAGCCAGGTTTTGGATATAGAAGAGAGTTGGAGGAAGAAGTGAAAACTGGATGATAACACAAAGCTCCATGGTTTCTTGCAGACATGCTCAGGGCAGCATTCATGTCAGGGTTCCTCAGGCAGAGCAGAGGGTTCTGTGTTGGCACCTTCAAGCACCAGCTGCAGCGTGGTGAGATGAAGCACTGGTGATGTGCTGGCAGTACAGGGGGTGCTTGCGAAGGGTCTGCAGTGACGGATTCTCCCAGGGAATGATTGCTAGGAGAGGGGAGAGGGAGCAAAGGGAAGGAAGAGAGTGCCTGTTTTCACAGGGGGCGTGCCCCTGGTGCTCGTGTTTTGCTGTATCCCCTCAAAGATGTGATGGTTGATGTCACTGTTCTATTTACAGCACTCAAGGTGAGGACTCCCTGTGAAGAAGTGTAGAAGGATCATGTTCCACTGTTGGGTCAGGGAAGATGATGGGACATGGAATCACTGCTGCTAAGCAAGTTGCTGGAAAGCAACACAGGTGGCACTTAGGGGTGGGCTCTGAACTGGCTGCTTCAGGTTGGGGAGAAGCCTGGAGCTTTGTGAATGTGCCACACCAGGCTCAGGGCAGGCAAAAAAGCAAATCAAATGCTGAGTTTAATTAGAAAAGAAACAGAATGAAAGAAAATATCATCACCCACAGCTCAGATTCTGCCCACACTCTCTGTCTGGTTCCATCCCCTATGTGAGCAGAAGTGACAGAAACTGTTTAGAAAAGGATGTTAACGGGATCTCTGGCAGATAATGGTTCCAAGAAGAAGTAAAACATTCTTTGGCATGGACAAAGCTGCAGGAATATCACAAAGGTGTACACAGAGTCATGGGGAAATGAGAAGTTGCTTTTTTCATAGCACAAGGCTGGGCAGCTCCGTAAGAACTGACCAGGCAGCAGGTTCAAAATAAACACAGGCGGCATTTCTTCATGCAAAATGTAATTAAATTGTGAAATCATTGTCCAGAGTTGCATGGATTCAAAACTAGATGAATTCATGGAAAGAAAAAAATCCATCAAAGGCTGATGAACACAAATATGATCTGTGGCTCAGGAAGTGTCTGAGCCACAGTGGGCTGGGAGCCGGGGAAGTTCACAGGAGGATTGTTCCATACGTACCATGTTTCTCACATTCTTGTACATCCACTGCCAGCCCCTGGAGGAGCTGTGCTTGTGGCCAGAAGGGCTCTGTAAGCCTGGGACCAGGCTGGTGTTTGCAGCAACCTTCGAGGAGGGTGGGCAGACCCAGATATGCCCACATGGCTGCTGTCTTACCAGTGTGCACGGGCAAGCCCACTGCCATTGCTGCTTATCCTGTCTGTGTGACTGGACTGGCATTCGTACGTGTGGGTGCTGCTCATGTAACTCCTCTGACATGTCTGCTTTTCTCAAAGGGCTCTGATTCCTCGTGGAAGGGAGAGTGTCCCTGCCTGCTGAGCAGGAGCCTCTCAAGTCTGGCTTGAGGGCAGTGGGGGCAGATGTTGCCCCGGCCTGTGGCAGGGAGAGGTTGGAAGGGGCCTCTGAAGCGTGGCCCCACATTGAGGTGTCCACACAGACCTTCCTTTCATCAAGGGCCAGGCTATATTTAGGTCTGTGCCTCCATCACTGCTGTGAAAGGCTGTTCCAGATTCCTTGATCTGGTACTAGAAAACATCTCTTCATTTCCAGCCTAAACTAATTTCTGACCATTTTATACTCATTTGTTCTTGTGCCAATATTGTGTTTTTGCTTAAAAAGCTGTCCTGTCTCCCTGGAATTTCCCTCCCTCTTCCAGTGTTTACAGAGCACAGTCCCAGCACTGCCTAGCCTGGCTGAACGAGTCCAGCTCCTCTGGTCTCCCCTCCCAGGGCTTCAGCCCAGTGCCAGCAGCTTGGGCAATAGCTCTGGCCCTCACCTCCACCCAGAAACCTGCATCCTCTTCTCCAGAGTCATGCTTGGATTCCACTTGTCCCTTTCCTAAGTGCATTAAGTGGCACAGATCGCCCTGCACAGCTGGGTCTGGGAGGGTGGTCTCTGCCACAGGATGTGCTGATGGGATGGGAATGTGAGGTCTGTCCCCTTGAGGTGGGAATTTGGCATCTGCTGGGGTGGGAGGAACAGCAGAGCCTGTGCCAAGTGGGAATCCTGTTCCACCAAAGAGTGTGTGCTGGAGGGGGCAGGTCTGCAGCAGGGAGGGGATGTTTGCTCAGGAGGATTCCAAAACCTGACAGGTGCTGAGGGACGGTGGTGGGGGTGCATGCAGTTCCATAGCTATCCAGAAAAGGTGTGCAGTGCTGTAATGTGTGGTCTCGGTGGCAAAGGAGGTAGCTCCCCTCAGAACACGAGGTTACCTGAGCACGTGTGATTGATGTCTCAATGGTCTTGTGCTGCACTGGCATAAATTGGGGGTCTAAAGTACCTACAGACAGGCAGTGCTACCCAGAAACAAAGGAGAGAAGGGAAAAGCCTCAGGCTGAGGTACCTGAGCCCGAGAAGATCTGCCAGCTGCACTTCCAGAGGTGGGAAACCTCCCTGGCTAACTGTGGAAACTGAGAAGATCCCTGGCTGTGGCCAGGGAGGCTGGCACTGGGCTGTCAGGGCTCACACATTGGCATTTCCAGCTGAAGGTGTCTGTTGGGGCAGGGAGGACCAGGACTGTTGTGGAGCCCTGCACTTACCTGCCTGCAGAGGCTCTGGGTGTACCAGGGGTGAAGCAGTGCCCTCCTCCAGTGTGCCCCCACCTGGCTGGGTTGTTAAACGGGACAGGAGGGGAGGAGAGCTGGTGAGGCAGAACCTCCCATGGCCAATTGCTGTGGGCTCCTCTGTGATCCCAGCCTCAGGCACAGCTTGTGGGTCCTGCGGGGAATCTGTGTTTTGGGTAAGGTGTAGGGCTGGTGCAAGATGGTGCAGACCTCATGCCATGCTTGGGGGGCTGTGGGGTGATCTGAGAGGTTCCCTGTGCCACTCAACTACTCCCTGGGCCATGCTGCAGGTGCTGGAAGAGAAGCCATCGGGACTTCTGGTTGCCTCCCTGCAGGCCAAGGACCCTGACGAGGGGGAGAACGGGACCATCATCTACTCCCTGATAGGTACGAGCTCCAGAACTGCAAACCCATGCTGCTCTGCCCGGCAGCCCAGGCGGATGGGCGCCCACTGCCCGGGATCCCCACAGCGCGCTCCCCTCCTTGGCACCCTCCCCTGGCCCCCCTCTGCCATGCTTTCCCCAGCCATGCTCCCCTCTCTCTGCAGGAGCCTGGGCAGAGTGTTTCACCCTGCATGTGGCTACCGGAGAGCTGCGGACAGCCACGGTTCTGCGGCGGGCGGAGCGGGCCGAGTACATCTTCACGGTGACAGCCAGCGACCGCGGCTCGGCGCCTCGCAGCACGTCAGCCATCGTCCGTGTCCAGGTACCCGAGCTCCTCCTGTCCCTGCACGCCAGCTCCTCTTGTCCCTGTGCCATCTGCCCAGCACTTGCCTCTTGGAGGACACCATCAATACTTGGCAGCCTTTCTCCCCACCTCCTCATCCCCTACCACCTTCATCCCTGGGCACCCTCTGCTCCTGCTCAGCTGTTGATCCAGCCCTAAAATCCACAGGGAGAACCTGGACGGGAAGGGATTACCCTACACCTGTTCTCATGTCCGAAGAACTACCAATTGCAGTTCTGCCTTCTCCAGGCTTTAGACAGCCGACCCTGTCCTAGATACTCTGGTGCAGGAAAGACATCAGAGGTTCCCTGCACAGAGACTTCCACTCTTCCCAGCATCTGCTGAAACCAGTGTTCTGACCTGCAGGGTAGCCCTCATGTCTGTGTCACTTTGGTACTCCCTGCCTGGTGCTGCCCAGACAGCTACATCCTTTCTTTACCATTGTTAATGAGCTTCCTTTTACAGCAGAGGTTCCAGTTTCCCCCACCAAGGCACTCCCACTGAATGTTGTTTCACATCTTCTCATCCATGTCCTTGCAGTTGCCAAGGCCATTTGACTGTCCTTGCTGTGCCACCTCCACCAGCCCTGCCCATTGCTCCCTTGAGCCAGCTGGTGTCTCAGTCCTTTGTCACACAGCCATCCCCACTCTGTGCCTGTCCCTCGCTAGTGTGGGAGCTCCAGAGCTGAGTTCTAGCCCAGGTGGGTGTGATATACCACGTTCCCTTGAGGAGTGGAGCCTGGTGTTAGCCTGCCACAACTGCCTTCAGCCACCAGCAACCTGTTTTATACCATTTCCTTTTTACACTGTGTCTGTAACTGTTCTTGTCATCAGAGCTGTTCTGCAGCCTCCAGAGCACTGCGGCTAGGCTGGCCATCCCCATCATGCTGGTTTGCATCCCTGTAATAGATATTTGCTTGACAGTCACTGGGTTTGATCCCCTCTGGGCTGACAGGTTTGTCATTACTCCCGTTTTCCTCAGCTCCTTGACAGGAATGTGCTTCTTCAGTGGGTTTTCCCTTGAGGTTATAGTGTGGTGGCCTTTACAGCATCCTCTCTCCCATCTGCAAGTGCACCTCATGTCCAAATTAACTCCAATATCTTTAATAAAACTAGTGAAAGTATTTATTTATCTTGGGGTCATACGGGGTTCTCTTTCTGTGCCTCCCATCAGGATGAGCATGACCTCTCTTCTTATTCACTCTTGCTTATGTTTGCAGAATTGTTTCTGCTGCCGTCTGTTGGCTTTGCAGTATTGGACCCAGTCACAGAGCCCAGGAGTGGCTGAGGGAAGGCACCTGTGAAGGTCACCTTCTCCAGCCTCCTGCTCAAATGGCATTGTCTGGGTGACTTCTGGCTGTCTCCAAGGCTGGAGACTCCACCACCTGTGGGCAGCTTGCGCCAGGGCTCAGGCACCCTCACAGTGAAAAGTGTATTCAGAGGAGCAGAGGGACCCTCCTGTGTTCCAGCGTGTGCCCTGGCACACAGCCCCCTGTGCGTGCCCCTCACTCCTTTCTCTCCTCACAGGTGTTGCCATCCTCCCGTGTGCTGCCACGGCCTGATGCCACCGTGTTGACCCTGCATCCTCTTGAGGGGGTCAAGCCGGGGTCTGTGATTGGTTCAGTGGCCCCCCTGGACGCCCCTGCACGAGGACAGCTGACCTACACGGTGGTAGGAGGTGGTGGGGATGGCACCTTTGTGGTTGATAGTATGACAGGGGAGATTTACGCTGCCCGTGAGCTGGACTATGAAGCTGGGGCACGGCACGTGCTCCAGGTGAGTGCTGAGGACACGCAGCACGGCTATCCCTCCAGCAGGTTGGTGCTGGTCCACATCCACGTGCAGGACTGCAATGACCAGGCACCCACCTTCCCCGAAGACCCCATTACCATTGTGGTGCCTGAGAATGCCCAGGCTGGCTCCTCCATCTTCACCTTCCAGGCGCTGGATGGGGATGGAGTGGGCCCCAACAGCCAGGTGCGCTATGCTCTGCTGCACCTGGAGCCACCCGAAGCCCCCTTCCAGCTGGACGGCCGCTCGGGGCAGCTGACCCTGCGCCAGGGCCTCGACCGGGAGGCCACTGCCTCCTTCCTGCTGGTGGTGGAGGCCACAGACCAGGCCCGCAACATCAGCCAGCGCCGCTCGGCCGCCGTCACAGCCCGCGTGTTCGTCACTGACGAGAACGACAATGTGCCCGTCTTCCTGTCCCCGGCCACCGTCAGCATCATGGAGGACCAGCCCACAGGCTTTGTGGCACTGCACGTGGTGGCCCAGGACAGTGATCTGGGAGAGAACGGACGTGTGAGCTACTCCTTGCGAGCAGGCAACGCTGATGGCCGCTTCCACCTCAACCCCAGCACTGGTGAGGGCTGGGAGGTGCAGAGGTGGTGGCAGGGATCCTGGGAACCGGAGGCTGAGGAGGGTGCAGGGGTATGCGAGGATGTTGCATGGTGCGTGGGAAGAGGGTGTGGGCTGGGGAGCCTGGAGGAGGGAGATTGGGGTGCAGGGAGTCCCAAGCACAGCATCTAGTTGGCACTGTTGTTGGCACTGTGCTGCTGTCTCCTGAAACCCATCTGTCCTGCAGCCCAGTGCCTGCAGCCACACAGTCGTCCCAAGGCATAAGGCCCAGTGCCACTGGTGCCAGGTTGCCCCTCTCCTGTGCCCACAGGTGCACTCTCCATCGTGCGGGCCCTGAACCGGGAGGAGGTGGCGCAGCACAACCTGACGGTGGTGGCCACGGACCATGGCTTCCCGCGCCTCTCAGCCACACAGCTGCTGTCTGTGCTGGTGCTGGATGTCAATGACGAGACTCCTGTCTTTGAGAAACCCGAGTACGAAGCCCACATCATGGAGAACCTGCCGGCCGGTAGCCCAGTGCTGCAAGTGCTGGCCACGGACCAGGATCTGGGTGAGGATGCAGGCGAGGGTGAGCTGCCCAGTTCAGTCAGGGCCTGTGTGGAAATGCAGCCCCAGGTCTGGGCATACCCTGCTCCCTTCTGCCAGTCTGAAGAGCCTGGCTGACCAGAGGGAAGGACCAGCACCTGGCCTGGAGGTGGGAGGTGGGCTGAATCCTGGGAGAGGGTGGGAATAGAACTAGGACTGTGGTTCCCTCTGGTCCCCTGGCCTGTGGCCTTTGTTCTGTGGGTTCTCCTTGGCCCACCTGGCCTCCCAGCAGCTGGGTTAAGCTGGGACCCCCCCACACACACCTCTGCCACCAGGGAGCAAGCCCACCCTCTCACGCAGCCTGTGAGCCCCAGGTGAGAGCGGGAGGTGCAGGACTGGGAGCCAAACGAGGCGCTGGGCTGCTGCTGGGCTGCCTTCAGAGCACCTTTGTGCCCACAGGTGCCAACGGGCAGGTGTCCTATGGGGGTCTCTCTGGGGGGCCGTTCTCCATCCACCCACAGACGGGGCTCATTGCCACCACACGTCCCCTGGACCGGGAGGAGCAGGAGCAGCACGTGCTGACAGGTTAGCAAAGGGAGGCAGTGGGCAGGGGGTCAGTGGGGGTACACAGGGACTCCCTGCTGCTGGCGTGGGGAGTGTTGCAGAGAGGGCAGGCCATGGGGAGGGAGGAGGGGCTGTGAGGCACAGTGAGGCTGGTTTGGGGCTGTAGGAATGCCGATGCTCACATGCCTGGCTGCCCCTGTGGGTGCCTGGGTGTTGGCATACAAGCACTGTGGCTGTAGCTCCCAGTCAAGGCAGCCTCTGGTGCTCTCACTGTCCTGCAGTCTATGCTCGGGATGCCGGCCTGCCACCCAGCCTCACCAAGGCCACGGTGTGGGTCACGGTGGGGGATGAGAATGACCATGCACCCCACCTGGAGAGTGAGTCCTGCTCCGTGGAGGTTCCTGAGAACCAGAGTCGTGTGGCACTCTACACCCTGCGGGCCACTGATCCTGATGGTGGGGAGAACGGACGCCTGGAATACCGGGTGGCAGGTGAGATGCACTGGGAGCATGGGACTGGGCAAGGACTTCTCCCTGGGCTTCCCTGGATCTGGGGACATCAACTGCAGCCGTCCCATTCCACGTCAGTTCTCTCCTGCTCCAAGCTGCACGGCATTGCTGTCATCTCTCAGCTCTCTGCCCCCAGTGAAGAGCACTCTAAGATCTGGACAGGCTGCACTGCTCGTTCCCCAGGCTTGTGTCTAGTTCCCCAGGCTTAGTTCCACACCTCTCCTGGCTGCTCTGACCTGTTAATTCAGAGGTTGCCAAGTCAGATTTTTGCTGTATCCTGTCACAGGCTGCCTGGCAACTCCCCGGGCCAGCAGCACTAACCTGTGAATGGTTAGAGTCATATGAAGCTAGCCCAAGGAGTTTGCTCCTAGTGGGGCTCACTCTACCCACCCTGACAGATCCCATGGTGGTGGGCGTCATGCTCTCTGGGGCCTTTCTCATTCCAGTTACAGGCATGCTGCATTGTTACTCCTCCTCTTCTCTTTTAGGTGGAGACCCTGGGCAGGATTTCAGCCTAGACCCTGTCTCCGGTGTCCTCTCCACTGCACATGCCCTTGACCGAGAGCAAATTGCTTCCTACAGCCTCATTGTAGTGGTGCAGGACCACGGCTCCCCGCCACGCAGTGCCACCATGTCGGTGACTGTGCAGGTGTTGGACCTCAATGACAATGCACCCAGTTTTGCTCAGGCCAGCTACACGGTGGAGGTGCCAGAGGACTTGCCAGTCGGTGCCCTGGTGCTGCAGCTGGTGGCTGAAGACCCAGATGAGGGCACCAATGGGCAGGTCTCCTACTACCTTGGCAATGAGTCGCTGGGCATGTTCCAGGTGGAGCCGCAGAGCGGGCGCATCCGGAGTGCCCAGGCACTGGACCGGGAGCGCCAGCCCACCTACAGCTTCCTGGCCAAGGCGGTGGACTCAGCCCCGTGGGAGCCGAAGAGCGCGGCTGTGCGTGTCACTGTCGTGGTGCGAGATGTCAATGACCACATCCCGGCCTTCCTGCACAGCCCGCTCACTGTCAACCTGTCCCGTCACACGCCGCTCAAGCAGGTGGTGGCCACCATGAGGGCCGAGGACAGGGACGCGGGTGCCAACGCCTCCATCCTGTACCGCTTTGCCAGCCCCAGCTCCGCCTTTGCCATCAACTCCTACACGGGAGACATCCAGCTGCTGCAACCCCTGGGCTCCCTCAGCCAGCGCCAGCGGACGCTCTTCGTGCTGGCCATGGACCTGGGGCAGCCGGCGCTCTCCTCCACAGGGGTGGTGGTGATCCACGTGCAGGAGGAACCCTACCGGGGGCTGCGCTTCCCTCGCAGCACCAGCGATGTGGCCCTGGCTGAAAATGCCGCCCCAGGTACCCACTGGCAGTGACGAGAAAGTGCTGTGATGGAATGGGATAGGGCACAAGGGGAGGTGGGAGCAGCGCTGTGGGGAACTCAGACTGGAGAGCACTGTTGGGTCTGGGGAAGTCCTGTTATGCTTTGGGCAGACCCAAGGAACTACAGGGTCTGAGTGGTGCCAAGGCTGGTCAGGGTGGTGTCCCTGTAGGCTGGCCCAAGTGTGTTCAGATCACTGTAGGCAGCCACAGGTGTCCAAGTGTTCCCAGAAGGTCTCCAGGGTCGCAGTGAGACCACTGAGGAGCTGTGGATAGGCACCATGATACCAGGTTCCTAGCCTGACATTAACCTTAGATCTTCAGTCCTCTGTCACAGTGTCCTCAGACAGAGCAGTGCTCCTGTGGTACAGCACCTGCTGCCCTGTGTCACCTGACCCTTTGCCACGTGCTCCCAGGTCCTCTGTCTCTTATGCCCTTTCGCTCTCCCAGGCACTGAGGTGGCGAGTGTCCAGGCCATGCACACGGGGGGCTCCTCGGGGCACATCACCTACAGCATCATCAGTGGCAACGAGAGGAACACCTTCCTGATCCAGCCCAGCTCAGGTACAGCTCCAGGAACACTTGGGGAGCTCTGCTCATGCCTGCTCAGGTGCTCGGGACCCCTAGGGCACAGGAGCACTGTCCACACTCTGTACCAGTTAGGTGAGAGCTGTTAGTACTGGAATGTGGACACTGCCCTATCACTGGCCAGAGGCTGTTAGCACTGCTCCCAGTGCAATTGTGGTCCCCCATAATTAGACCTTTTCCCAAAGCCTCAGAGAGCAGGGTTAGATGGGATTTTGGGAAGACATTCTTCCCTGTGAGGGAGGTGAGGCTCTGGCACAGTTTGCCCAGAGAAGCTGTGGCTGCCCCATCCCTGGAAGTGTCCAAGGCCAGGTTGGACAGGGCTTGGAGCAGCCTGGGATAATGGAAGGTGTCTCTACATGCCCATAGGAATGTTGTCAATTAGTTCAGTGCATCCTGCTGGCTGCCCTCCTCCTCCTCAGGTGGGACAGCAGCACCTTGTCACTCCAGCAGCCTAGCTGCCCATGGTTCAGGTTGGTGGCAGTGGGTGTCTGTCCTCAGAGCACTTTGTAAGGCTCTGGCTGGAGTCAAAGCTGCAGTGAGGTGTCTCTGGCTTGGAGCTGGATGAGCTTATGTCATGGTAGGAACAGCTCTTGCTGCTCCACACCTTTGGGGGGGTCTTCATATGGGAGGACTGTCACATGCTGTAATGCCAGCAGGAACTGCCTGTCCCCAGCAAGGTATGGGTGCTGTCACTCAGGGCAGCTCCTGAGAATGATGAGAAACTGGCAGTGAGGGGAGGGCTTGGAAGAGCTCAATGTGTCTGTCCTGTCCACCTGAGAAAGAGTGGAGGGATGAAGGGAGGTGGATGGATGGATGGATGGATGGATGGATGGATGGATGATGGATGGATGGATGGATGGATGGATGGATGATGGATGGATGGATGATGGATGGATGGATGGAGGGATGGATGATGGATGGATGGATGGATGGATGGATGGATGGATGGATGGATGATGGGTGGATGGATGATGGATGGATGGATGGATGGATGGATGGATGGATGGATG
>VYZP01064585.1:17929-79597 GCA_013400635.1 Hypocryptadius cinnamomeus | reverse complement strand
TAATAATAATAATAATAATAGTAATAGTAATGCTATAAGGAAACTGCTGAAAACCTTTGCTTTTTGTAACTTTGCTGCTTGGGGCCCTGTCTGGCACTGTTACAAAAGAACACTTGATACGTCAGGTTATTCTATCCAGCCTGATTTTTTTGGTTGATATTGTGAGGAGGAGAAAAGATTTGAGTTTCCTAAGTGCCTTAAAGAAAGGTTTTCTGAGGTGGGAAGATTTTGGAAAGCTGTTAATCCTAAACTCCAAAGTAGATGTTCTCAATCAGAGAAAACATTCTCACTTTGGTTTCTGCCAACTCTTTTGGAGTGTGCAGCTTCTCCAGGTAGAAAGGTTGACCACAGTGTTCCTTGGGGTGACAGTGCAGGGAGGAGAAAGCCAGGCAGTCCTGGACCTGCACCTCCCTGTGACAGCTGAGATGTTCTCCATCAGCCTAGCCCTGCCATGGCTCCTTTCCCAAATTCCTCTCCTGTGGCAGGTGCAGACTGTCCCCTGAAGGAGGCTGCCAGCAGGAGGATCTCCAAGCTCACTGTGAAGGTAAGTGATGTTGCAAAGAACGAGAAGGCTTCTGCCTGGCCTGTCCTTACCCCTTCAGGGGTGAAGTCCAAAGGGCAGTGAGAATTCTGTAGAGCATGTCTGAGTATCCCATGTTTCCTAGGGCCGGGAACACTGCCTGAAAATGCTGGAAGAAGCTTTGAGCAACAACCAAAAGACTCCAGCAGCAGAAGGGAAATGGTATGAGATGGGGAAATAGGGGTGCATACTGAATCCCTTAACACAGGGCCTGCTCTTCCCTGAGCACAATTACCGTTGTAACGTGTATTAATTGTGTTCGGGGAAGATCAGGCCCTGTGTTAACACAATTAATACACAGGGAATGCTTTTTTAAGTTTTAAAAATTATTTTGTCCAAGGATGTCGTTTCACTTAACAGCATCTTTTTGGCTGTGATGTTGAAGATCAGACCTGAGGATTCATGGCTGATGGCTGGTATCAGCTTGATCCCGGAGTAGCAGTTCTTCCCTATCCCACAAGATGGGGATATTGTACTCCTCAAATGGAGCAGTGGGCAAGAATCTTGATTTAAAACCGTTTTCATCACCCTTTACATTCTCCATCAACTCACCACTACATCCCTTAACTGGAAGTTTTCACTTATTCTTGTATTGGAGGGAGTGGAGTTTGTACTTCCTGGGAGATACTTCAGCATTAGTGTTCCCGTTACAGATACAGAAGTGTGTCTTGCCAGGAATCACCCCAGCCTGTGTTTCAGGTCAGACCCTGGTGCCTGTGCAGTGGAAATGGAATATGAAGCTTTCCGGACCAGCAAAATGGCAAATTCCTACAAGGCAGCTGTGCTAAAGAAGGTAGGGACAAACATCTACATCTGCTGCTCCCTGGCACGTGGGAGCTCCAAGGCAAACAGGGCAGAGTTTGTGTGGGAAAGGTGAAGGACAGGCTCTGTTTTGCCTTGGGTATCTTACAAATCTTTCTTCTTGATTTTGTTTCTAGGAGGGCCTGGAATCACCTCGGGTTCAAATCTTTGTTGGCTTTACAGGCTCTGAAAACCTACATAGCAGTGCAAGCTTATCCAGATGTGTTTAGCAATACAGGGATTTGGGAATTCCTCAGGCTGCTGCTGACAGAGAAGCCTTGGTTTAGGTTATCTGGTTGCCATCATTCTCAATGAAGATGTTTCTGTTCTTGAGGCAGGTGCCTCTCCAGGGCAGATATTTGTTTTGTTACTATGGCTTTTAGTGTGTACAAAGGCAGGAATACATAAAGATTTCTGGCCATTAGAGAATATTTCTGTTCTCTTTTCAGGTGGCAGAAATCAATAAAGCCTCCAAACAAGGGGAATTGTTCTCAGTCTTTGGGTCTGGAACAGGTGGTAACAGCAGTTTGGAAACAAAACCTGTGTCTTTAGCAGAAGGGGACTTTGTCCCTGCATCCCAGGCTCCCTCGGTGAGTACTGGTGGGATAGACAGGAGGGAATGGTGTGTTGTTTCTGTCTGCCTTTTTATAAATTTGAGTCCTTTCTGTGGCCACTGCATATTTCTATTGTAATTGCTTTTTTCTGCCTGTCACATTGCTATTAATGAATATAATCTGTGTGCAGGCCACAGCTTAAATAAGTTCTTTCTCATCTTGCTCTGTCTAAGGATGCTACCTTGTTTTCTTACTGCTGGCCTAGGACTTCCACCTAATCCATTTCCCTCATGTCTCTGTTGATGGGTGTGATGATCAGTCAGATTTAGAGCCTCCCCCAGCTTACAGCTGCCCACACTGGTGTATTGTGTGCAGAAATTTAGCTGCTTTCATGGTGCTGCACACAGGGATCTCACATCCAAAACTTCTTCTTCTTCCTGTCTCCCCAGTTCAAACCCAAACGTGTGGGAGCAGGATTTCCAAAGAAATCCAGCTTGTTCCAGACAGCTTCAGAACTGCTGAAGATCCAGGAGGAGAGTGATGCAAAGCCTGTCAAAAAAGACTGTCCAAGTGGGGAGGACATCAGCAGCTACAGTCTGGACCTGGACACCAGAAACCCTGTTCTCCAGAGGGAAGAAATTGCACCCAAAGCAGTGGGTGAGAGTGCAGGGGTAGAACTACACCCAGAAAAGAAGGGGCAGCAACCTAGTCCAGACACAAAAAGCACCCCTGGGGAGAGCCCTGCTAAGAAGTCCAAACGTAGCAAGAAGCAGCAAATGCTTGCAGAAGCAGCTAAAAAGGAATCACAGGATATTTCCAAATTCTTCTCCCTCCCCAAAGCTGGCTCTAAAGCCCAAAGCTGCAGTGTACCAAAGGGAGAAGGCTGTTCTGCAAGCACACTACCTCAGGTTTCTTCTCAAAGTGTGTGTCAAGAGAAACCAACACCTCAGGAAAACAAAGATGGCTCTGGAGACCTGACTGGGCAGTTCCAGGAGGAGAATAAAGAACTGAGAGAAACAGAAGTAACACTGACTGAGAGAGGGGAGAATTCTAAGACCCAGCAGAATGCTGAATGTGAATTCCTTGAGGAAGAAATGGATGTGAAGTCCAGGTAAAATCTCTACTTCTCCCTGTGTTGTCCAGAGCCCCACCAGCCTTGTCCCGGAAACCTGTATGAGGTCTCTGGGTGAGTGAGGGAGACTCTTGCTTTACCATGCAGTCTCGTGGCCACTGACAGTGAATGCAGAAATATTTTCACTGTGGAATGATTACAACTGGCCTTCTCTCCACTCTTCCCACTAGTGTTGCTGAAAATGTTGCAGAAACTGAGCTACCTGTTGTGGGAGAAGGTGACAGTGGGAAGCGGCCAGGATCAGATGAGGTAAGACTTCAATGAATGCTGATTTCCCCTCTTTCTTCTGCTCATCTTGTGCCAAATTTCTCTCTGGGAGTGATACTCCTGCTCTGAGAGTGTCATTTATCTGGGGAAGGCCCAGCTGCAGTTGCAGCAGAAAGGAGAGCCCCAGTTGTGTTGCATTCCTGGTGTTTCCCTGGTGCCCTCTGGGCTGTGCCAGCACCTTGGGCTTTGTTCCCTCCTCTGTGCAACTCATGTGACTATGCCCTTGCTGGTGACTTGCCTGGAATTAGTGTCCCCACCCCCTGAGATCTGTCACTAACTATAATTAGGGAGCTGCTTTCTCAAGGCAAGGGCACAACTACTGGCCAGAGACACATGGGACCATTGGGAAGTGACCCCTGCTCACAGCCTGCCTTGGCATTAATTTTCTGCTTCTGCATTTGGCAGCTGAGACTGCCTGGTGCAGCTGTCTCTGCAACACTGCAGTCTCCTTTCTCTTTCAAACTGAGCAGGAGTGTGGCTCTCTGATGTGGCTGATTCTTCCTGAGGGGTGTGTTCTGTTCTCAGCAGACATCCTGAGAAATCTTTTCCAGTCAGTTTTCCTCTGTAGGATAGGGTCTAGCAATTAGCTGCCCCAATATGAGCACAGGGTAGTTCTAAATATGGTATTTTTAAAAGGGTTTTTTTCAAAGTCCCTTTGTGTGGGAAGTAGTGTCTGCATAGCAGGTTAAAAGGAGTTACAGAGATTCCTAGTGGATATTCACGGGAGGCAGAGGCTGCAGGATGCTGCAAAGATTTGTGTTCCTGGAAGGTGGTGGCTGCTTGGAAGGACAATGCTGTCACAAGAATTGGTAGGTTTGGTTTTCTTCTGTCCCCTCTCCAGGATATGGAAAGTCCTGCAAAAAAGCGGCTCCGGACAGCGGCAAAATCTTCAATTCTGACCCAGCCAGATGGCAAAAGTGTTGGTCCAACAAAGAAGAAGGTGACTTTTGACTCAAACTTAGAACAATGTGATAAAGAAAGAAGCAGCAAGACCATACAGCCAGTGACCAAAGGCATGTCCCTCAAAGAGACTGCAGACATCGTGGTCAAGTATTTGACCCCGTTCTACAAGGGGGGCAAATTTGCTTCCAAGGTAGAGTATAGCTCAAGGCCCTCTTTAGCAGAATTCATCTCTCTAGGGATCTGGTGCTCTGAGAAGGCAGAGATGATCTGGATCCCACCTTTTATTTCCAAGTTATGTTTTGGTATGTGCTGTTCTAGTGACTCCAGGTGCAGCAACTCACCTCTCCCACAAAAGGGTTGGTGTGTGTTGGTTCCACACTTCCTTGTGATGGTTCATATTTTCACATTAAACCCTGGCACGTTTTTAACTCCCACCTGTGGAGTAGGAACAGCTCAGGTTTGGTGCTGGTGTAGTTTCCTTGCTGTGCCCTGCAAGGCAGGATGTGTGTGCCTGGGTTTCTCCATCAATGCAGGGCCAATTGTGTGTGTTCAGTCTAGGAGTGGTTTGTGCTACAGCCAGTCTGTGCTAAGGGCAAGACAAACATGGAAACAGACTGGTGAGGTAACTGGTGTCTGCTTTCTGCTCTTCCCCAATGCTGCAGGATCTCTTCAAGGGCTTTGCCAGGCACCTGTCTCACTTACTGACCCAGGAACAGAGCCCCGCCCGCAAGACAGGTGTGTCTGGGGTTATTGCAATGCCAGATTGGTTCATGGGTTTAGAGGGGCAGATGTCTTAAGTATCAACTCAAAAGATGGTGTTTCCTCTCTTGCAGTGAAGGAGGAAGCACAGAGACTTATCAAGGAGTTTTTCAAAACAAGGCTCAGGTGTGAAAGTGAGGCAGACTGGGAGGAGCTGCAGAGCTTGGAGAGCTGATCCCTGCTGTTTGTTGGCTCTTCCTTTCCTGCAGCAGCACCACCAGGAGATGTGGAAGAACTCAGCCATGGAGGGTCTTATGGGACTGCAGAAACGAGATTTATTTTTCTTTTCCCCACTGCATTTTTGCTCACTTCTGTCCTTAGTGACACACATTCAAGGGAACCAGTTTTTGTGAACTCATGATGAGTTTTCTGAATAAGTGGGGTGCTGAAACCCTCAAGGACCAAGAGGTGTGAAGTTGTACCTGCTGGGTTTGTTAGGGTCTGCTGCCTTGGATGTTCTGCACTGTCTCCGACTTCTACTACCTGCAGCAGTCTGGGCAGGGCTCAGATTTCCAGTTGGAACTCTGCTTTGGGATGGCACCTTGCTTTCTAAATGGCTTCTCCCCTTGCTCCCCCTCTCCCCATCTCTTATTTCAGTGTCACCAATATGCCACAAGTTCTCACGCTTTGCTCAGGGCTGCCAGTGACAAACTCAATATTTGAGTTCCTGGATGGAATATTTTTGTTTGAAGGGCAGGGGAGGAGCATTTGTAATTACCATGGAGGCAGTGCTTGCTTCCTAGAGGAGGAGAAACTCAGATTCTTTTTCTTTTAATGTGAACTTCTTTAACTTTGTTCAGTTCTGTCTGCCCTTTAATTTAAGTGGTGATACTCTTTCAGTATTAACCCCTGCAACACTTCCAGCCTTTGCTTGTAATCCCTAAAGCCATATTTGCTCCCTGTGCCTCACAAAAGTCTGCAGTGCAGGGGGCAGTGCTGCTATTACAGCTGGGTACAGTTCTGCTGTGACCCTCAAACTGACACTGTGGTACCTCTGCTGCTATGTTTATATGGAACCTGAACCTGATTCCCTGGCACAAGTCCTTCCTGTTGGATTTTTGTTGGGTTCTGCCTCTATTCCATACCTACAGGGGCTGGTGGCCTCAGGCTCTAGTGCTGCCAGAGGAACGTGCAGCCTCAGAGGCTGCCCAGGGGTTTTGGATCACTGCATTCCACAGATGTATTTTTTTTAATGTTCTGAAGGGTATATGCAGGACCGACAATAAAGCAATGTTACAACTGCTGTGGATTTTTTCTGGAAGCTTTTTCTTACCACTCAGTCACACAGACTGGTCAGAGGTACATTAAGCAGCAGTCAGAGAGAAGCACCTGCTAGGGAAGATGCTGTAGTTCCCACTAGCATCAGCTCACCAGCAAAAGTCTAACTGTGCATCAGGGCTTGCACTGAGCACCCTCAGATCTATCCCCCTTCCCTGCCAACAGTGACAACATTTTCCACAAGCTTTGCCCATTGCCTGCAGTTAAGTTTTCCCAGGTTAGATGTAAGATCTATCATATCATACCTTCAGAACATCTGTGATTATTTTATTGCCATTTCCTAAAGGGCAGTTACTCCTCAGGTCATTAGGAGAGCTGTGGCAATAAAAATAAATTAAATATTTTTGTACAACCTGGAACACTTCAGTATAAAACAAATTCTGTTTGAAGAAGCTTCCTCCATGGGCATGGAGCCATCATTGAAGTCTGACAGCTGCATGACCATGACTGACTTCTTTATAGTAGAGGGAAGCATATGCATATAATTATGTCAGTGACAAATTAATTAACAATAAACTTCCTTATCATTGCAGCTCAATCTGTGCCCCAGCATATGTGTTAATTGTATGATTAACACTGATCTGCTTTTGAATTAGGATGCGTTCTACAAATTGCTTCACAAATCCTGCTACAGGATCTCTGCATATCGATTCAGAGAAAAATCTGGCTCCTGGAAAACACCAGCAGCCCCTGCAGGCATTGCTCAGCCTCAGCTGGGCATTGGGATACACAAATCTCTAGCAAGCACCAGGCTTTGCTCATGATAATTAATTCAAAACAGAAAGGAGGAGCTGCAGGGTGCAAAGCTTGAAGGCAAGTGCTTGCTTTGGGTCAGCTGCTCTTTGTTGGAACGGGCTGTGGTGTGGAGAGGCCCTTGGGGTTTGTTTAGCCACAGCATGGATTGTTTCAAGGAAGTGCTTGAGGGCTGAATGGCAGGTCACGAGGGTTATGGTCACTCCATCAACAAACGCTGTGGTGGCATTCTTAGAAAGCAGCTGGCTGAGGTCATGGGTGTCTTCTGGAAGAGTTCTCTCCCAAAGACAGGTCAGGGAGCACTGACCAAGTTCAGAGAAAGGGAAACAGTGCTGTTTTCCTTGGCCATTCTCCTCCTTTTAGGCTCTAGGAGTGCAGCTCTGTTTTATCCAGGATGACAACAATCGTGTGGTACAGTTCTTTGGCCTGTCAAAACACAAACCAGCATCAATCACTCTGCCCCAGAAAGAGCTGCTTCCCCTACTTAAATATCCCCATAAATCACTTCCCATAATTAAATATCAGCCATGTGCTGGGACCAAGCTGCACTTCAGAGCCTGGAAATGCAGTGTCCCCCACCTCCTTTGGGACATGAGAGAGGAGCAGCAGCACCATCCCTCAGCAGAGGCTCAGCTGGGCAGGGGAGGACAATTCAGGAGGTGCCAGGAGGAAGCTGCAGGCCCAGGCTGATCTCACCTGTGACAGTTCCAGCCACAGGGCCCTGGGGCTGCCAGGGGAGCCATAGTGGAGCTCCAGGCCGGGAAGGCCGCCGTCGGAGATGGGCCTCAGGGTGCGCATCTTCTGCAGCTCCTTCAGGGGAATGACCCGCGACACCGCCTGCCGGGGGAAAAGCCACCAGCCACTCTCAGGAGCAGTCCCCAAAGTGAAACCATCTGATTCTCACCACAAGTCACCTCAAGAGCCTGTGGAAAGCTGAGGGAAGGTCTGGGGCACAGAGTGGATACAGGGCAGGCTTCAGCTGCCCAGCACAGCCCTGGAACTCCCATAGGATTGGGACAAAGAGGAATGTGTTCTACATTTAGTTTTGCTGTGGATTGTGCTTGTTAGCATAAACACTGGTCTTACAAAAGAGCCCATGACAATAATGCCTGTTGCACACTCTCTTGCTCTGGGCCAGTGCTGTTGTCAGAGTGGCTGTGATGCAGGGAAGTCCAGCCTCTTCCTTCACAAGTTCTTCTAAAGTCACAGTTCATATCTGACAGACATCAGGGGGGATTGTCTGGCATACCTGAGTGGTGCCATCCACCACAATGATCTCCTCCTTGTTCACACCAAAGAAACAGGGCACAGGGATCGTGTCATCGCTGATTCTCTCCACTATGAAGATGGTGTAGTCAAAGAAAGGCAATTTCATCACGTGCTCTAGAAGAGAGCAAAAAGTGGCCTGAGGCAGCAGCTTTCAGCCAACAATTTACTGCACCAGCCCGGGGTGGTAAAAGCTGCCAGTGTTCCCAAGATTTTCTACATTAAAAGTAATGTTGACAACTTCTGCCTCCCTCCCTGGCTTCTGAGACTCAATTCTCAGTGGCCTGAGTGGATATCCTGTCCTTTTCTGACTGGAAAACAGACATGCAGGCAGAATATCAATTAAAACACAGCTTGTACAGAGCTCTGAAAATTCACTGCAGACACCTACAAGAGGTGGAACTTCTACCATGATCACCATGCTTGGGAACAAGATCTAATCCACAGTGAGGAGCTGTCAGGGAATTCCATTCTCATGGCTCATTCCAGGCTCCAAGAATCATCAATAACCTCATGAATTGTCCCAAAAGTATATTCAGAGCAGCTTCCAGAAGCTGAAGCAGCATAGAAACAGCATAGAAGCAGATCTGGATGTCTCCTCACCTATGAACTGGATTTTTGCATCCCGTGGCTGGAGGGGCTGCCTCGTTCTCAGCAGTGTGGCCACGTGGTTGTGCAGAGCCTTGGGGCTGATGGAGGACTGCAGGCTCTTTGGAGTGTATTCCTTCAGCTCTTCCCTGTGCCAAAAACCAGATTCTAATTCACCCCCTGCCCAGCTAAAATCAAACATCAGCCAGGGGATTAAGAGGAAGGAGGGGATGGGGCAACAATTTCCCACTGTATATCTGGGAACAAGGGTGAAGGGGGAGAGGAGGAGCACAACAGGTGATGCCTGCGTTGGATAAGGTGGAAGGAACCATCAGACACAGTGAGACCACCCTTGTCCACAGAGAATTCAGCTGGGCACCACTGACCAGTGCATGGAGAGAAATCCCTCCTTTCTGGAGACAGCAAGAGCTCCTCAGTGCCCAGCAGGGTTATGCCATTTCCCTGCTGCTGGTGCTTTAAGGGGATCTGATGGAGGCATTACCTCAACTCCAAGTCAAAGTGCATAAGGAAAGGAAGGAGTGACAAAGTACAGCTTGGAACTGCAGGACTGAAGATTTCCAGTATCCAGGGACAATTTTGTTCCCATTGGCCATCTCACTACAGATTTCAGGTGTCCAGGGTTGAGACCTCTGACAGTTGTGAGAGAGAATAAAGGAGGATTCACCCAAACCATGTGCTCATGCCCTTCCTTCTTGGTGTTACAAATCCATGGCAATCAAATGAAATAACCATGGCACCCTCATGACCCTCTGTGTTCTCCAGAACTGGACATTTCTTAATTATTCAGAGAGGACTTCCAGGTACCTGCCCCTAACCTGTGGTGCCTATGGCCATCACAGAGAGATCCCCTCTGCCACAGACATACCTGGAGGGAACAGAGTTCTGCTGCTCCACTTTGGCCCAGTGCTGGAGCATTGCCAAAAGGCCCACCTCCATCTCCATTTCTTTATTCTGGTTCAGCAGGATCCTCCCATTCAGGTAATCCCACAGCACCTGAGGGACAGCACAGCAAAGAGGCCTTTTTTTAAAGCTGCCAGAGGGTAGTGGCAAGCCTGGGCAGTGCCAGGCTGCACAGACCCACATCCTGCCTTGCTGATAATGCGAAACAAAGGCTCTCTGAGCTCAGGAAGAGCCTGGGGAGCTGCACAATGTGTGGAACAGCACTGCTCCAGGCTAAGGCCACAGGCACAGAGCCTTCATGGCTTCAGTGTTCAGTCACTCCCAGGAAGAGCACACAAAGCTATCAGCCCTCCTGCTTTTTCAGCCCCCTCAGGGGACATTCCTGTTGGCTGGGATACCACATCTGTCCCTGCTAGGGAGGGTCCTGCTCTTGCTTACCTGTCCATAATGGACATCTGTGTAAACTTGGTTGTCAAAGTGCAGAGGCGTCCTCCAGATGAGCCTGCGTAAGGTCACAGTGACCAGCTTGTCCTCCAGCAGGTAATCATGGAGATACTCCTCTAGTTTTATTGGCCTCACCATTTTACCTACATGACACAGAGAGAGGGTCATCCATCCTTCTTGGTGGAGAGGCTGGGACAGGAGCCTTCCTGCACACCTGAGTTCCGCCCTGCCCTGAGACTCCAACCATCAGCCATTGCAAAGGAACACAGAGCCACACACCTCCTTCAGGAACAAGGAACACAGCCCCTGAGAAGGATCAATCCTTAACCCTAATACAGAGGGAAACTGCTTAAGAGGACCCTCCCAGGGGGCAGCAAGGATGGAGGAACTGTTCCAAGCAGGAGCTGTGATGTTCCCTTTTGCAGAGGCTGCTGGAAGAGAGAAGCTCCTTGCTGCTCTCTACTTGCCAAGGTTTTTGTCGTCACTCCTGATAGCAAAGAGAACAAAGTCCTGTGTTTCTTGCTGTTCACCTATTCCCATCTGCTCACAGATCTCCTGCAGGAGCTCCTTGGCCACCTGAAGCAAGGAAAGAAGGAAATGAATACCCTGACTAGGCAAGCCCCAGAGCAGGCAGACACATTATTCCTTGTCAGATAAGGGATTTCCCTGGTGTGGCTCAGAGTCCAGACCAATGAAGGAATTCACAGCTCAAACTCACAGTGAATGTCCTGATCCTGGTGAGGTACTCCATGCCTCCAGGCATCAGCACAACCAGCCGGCGGGCACCGTGTCCCTTCTGAAAGGACAATGTTCAGGCAGCAAGACATGCAGGGTCCCATCATCCCCAGGTGTTTGTCCCTCTCTCTCCTCATCCCTGCTGCCACTGCTTGCCCACAGCACCTGCCTGTCCCCTGCCCACTCCATGGCTCTGCACTTCCCAAGCTCCTTCCATGCACACGCTCCATTTCCTCTCCTGAAACACCAACTGCCCCTGTCACACTGCAGGTGGCACCTCCAAAGCCTCCTCCCCGTCCCCCTTCCCAGCACCCACCCCACCTCCCTGCCCCTCCATACCAGCAGTGCCTCCATCTCCACAGGGAAAGGGAGGTGCCGACGGCCCCCGTACAGGAAGTTTTTGCGCAGGTTGCTCTGGCAGATCTTGGCTATATCTGCAGGAAAAGCAAAAAGCTCCATGTGCTGACCCAAACAGAGAACTAAACACGGTGTCCTGTGGTGTTGGGTCATCCTGGCTGGGTTGAATTTAACCCCTTGTCTTAGGTTGCAAGATGTGGCTGGCTGTGTGTATTCTATTCCTATCTGTCAGAGCTGGGGCAGTTCTCTGCTGTTCTTTGGGTAGTTTTTTCTTTACCTCTTCCACAACCAGTCTTCCCTCCAGCAGATCTCTGCTGTCCATGGCCAGTGAGTGTCCCTGCATGGCTGATCAAATTCCGTCATCCCATGGGGAGATGCTCCGCCCAGGGGAGGAGCCAAGCATTCCTACCTGGATACAATCTGCCCCTGGAGCAGCACAGCAGCCTTTGCCCACTGCATTCCCAGAGGAGCAGCTTTCTTCTGCCCTGCATTCCCAGAGGGAGAGCAGGCCCATCTCCAGCAGCCCTGGAGCTTCAGAGGAAAACTCCCCCCTTGTCCAGGATCCCTGCTCCAGCAGAACCACAGCTGGCACTGCAGGAGGGCTGAGCCCCCATGGGATGGGACTGTGCCACCACCCTGACCCACAGGGGGTCAGCTCCTGCTCTCACTCTGGCAGTGGTTTGTTTTCTTTTTTGTACTATTGCATTTGTATTTTAAATTTTCCTAGTACAGAACTGTTATTCCTATTCCCATATCTTTGACTAAGAGCCCCTTAATTTCAAAATTATGATAATTCAGAGAGGGGGGTTTACATTTTCCATTTCAAGGGAGGCTCCTGCCTTCCTTAGCAGACACCTGTCTGTTCAAACCAAGACACCCCTGGCCACTGGTAGGGGAGCAAAGAGACTTGACCTCACCTCCCACCCTGCCAGGACACATCCAAACATGACAGTGTCCAGGACAGAGGAATGACAGGATAGGGATATTAGATCTGGAATATTTGCTTTACAGGACATAAACAGTCTTACCGTGGTGGGTGCTGGATGGATCACTGCTGGCCAGCTGCAGGAACTTGGTGGCATAGGGCATCAGGATTTTGGAAGGCAGGAAGTACCCAGTGAGCAGGTTTAGGAGCAACCAGCCCCGCAGCTCGCTCTCCCTGCGGATCAGAAAGGACTGTGGGCACCTTGGGACAAGACAATTCCTGCTCTGAGCAGCTCAAAGTGAGCTTGTGCCCTTCTGAACACCTCTGGCAGTTGGCAGAAAAGGAGGTGTCAGCCCTTGGTCAGAGGTTTCTTGTGCTGAGTAAGAGATTGATTCAGTTATTCCAACAGCAAGCAAAGGAACAATCAAGACCACTCCAATGCCACTGCTGCCACCTCCCAGGGCAGTGGGGGCCAAGCCAGTCCTTGACTGGTGTTTATCAATTCCCCAAGGCTGGGAGGAGATCAGAGCCCTGAGCAGCACCACGAGCAGGAGCCACCAGGAATGTTTACTGGTGCCCAGATAGATCAGCAGCCAGAAATATAAGGAAAAATATCCACTGAAGTGAAAATGCCAGACCCAGTGACTGGTAAAATTTCCTGAGTGCTCAGCACTCCAGGAGCTTCAGCACTGGAGCAGCTGGGGACAACCCATCATGAGGGGACACCCTCTCCCCTGGCCCTGGTGTCCCTGCAGCAGATGGTTCCTCTCCAGCTGTGCACACACAGGAGCTGGCAGTGCTGGTACTCACTGCTGAGGGTTGTGGGTGACCTGTTTGATGACCTGGCAGTAGATCTCATCGTGCAAATTCTCCTTCTCCTTGCACAGCTGCATCCAGAGAGGAGAAAACAGCATCAGAGAGGGGATGAGAGCATCAGAGACATCCCCATGTCATCTCTGTGCCCTACCTCTCCCAGGCTCAGAGCTCTGCAAGTTTGGCATAAAGTTTGGGCTTTGCAGCCTCTGGTCTCTAATGCTATTTAGGCTCAAAGGAGGAGAGAGCAGAGGCAGGTTGTGCTGTCATCCAGACAGTGATATCCAGGGAAACCATTTAATGCAAACCCTCCCCACAGTCTGTTTCATCTCCCTTCCTCATGTAGGAGGTGACATTATGGCTCTCCCTGCTCTTTTCCTTCCCGGCAAGGTCTTGGCCCTCCATTCCCACTGGTGCTTCTGCACCTTTCCCAGGGGAAGCTCACAAACCTGAAGGATTTCATAGATGCATTGGACCTCAGCCTGGTGCTTGTGTTTTGGCTGATCTCCCATGAACCTCATCAGCGCTGCAAGGCAAAGCCTGGCCTTTAGTCTGAGCAGGGGTGGTTCTGCCATGGGGATGGCAGTGGGCAAGCAAATATCCTGAAAACTTCTCTGCTGTTACAAGGCTTGCACTGGACATGAGGAGTCAGCCCAAAGCCCAGGCAGAGTGTTCTGGGACACTTGGCACTCAAGGCCAAGTCCCTTTTGCTGGAAGCTTTCAACAAGCACACAGGGGGTTATGAACTGCAGAAATGCCTTAGAAGGGGCCCTCCTCACCCAGTTTCCACTCCCACTGAGCCCCACAATGTCTGTGTGTGCCCACCCTGACCACCCCACTCCCCCCTCTGCAGTGCTGTGTCCCAGGGAGGTCCTTACTCTGGAAGTTCTTTGTAGCCAGCTCGTTCAGCTCACTGTCAGAGTACCGGAGCAAAGATGCCTGGATTGGGACCTACAGGGCCAGAGCACAGGGATAACCCAGGGCTGTGGGTCACACAGAGCTGTGCTCTGCAGGCTGCACCAGACACTTGAGCTGCCAGGATCCCACAGGCAGCACCAAAGAGTAGGGGACACCTAAACTTGTCCAGAGACTGCAGCCAAGGATCTGTTCCT
This sequence comes from Hypocryptadius cinnamomeus, assembly GCA_013400635.1. Classification (NCBI taxonomy): domain Eukaryota; kingdom Metazoa; phylum Chordata; class Aves; order Passeriformes; family Zosteropidae; genus Hypocryptadius; species Hypocryptadius cinnamomeus. Next base: position 65,409 of record VYZP01064585.1, on the reverse strand, counting down.
TGGCCATGTGGGGACAGAGCCAGAGGCAGGGCTGGAGCTGGGATTCTGGCTGTGGCCAGGGGCAGAGGCTGAGCTCACCTTGGTGTGCCGCACCAGCTCAGCCACATTCTTCTCAGCAGACGTCCCCTTCAGGCCCTGCCTAGACAGAGGAGAGGGAACATGCAGTCCAAGAAATACCCCCAGAAACAGCCTGGGGTGGGTCAGGCTACCCAGGTCCTGTTTGGGAAGGAGCACAGGCTACTCACATGGACTGAGCCTCTCTGAAGTAGGCAGTGGCAAAGTCAGTCATGGTATAATGGTCACCAGCAGGGACTAACATGGTGCTGGTGGCTTCTGGTGTCAGGCTGAGGACAGAACTCTGCAGGAACACCACCAAACCCACCCTAAAACATCAGCTGAGGAACTCCAGTGTGTATTCTCAGCTGCCAGGCCTCATCTGTGTGTGGTGCCTCCCCTCCAACGCTGTGATGGATTTGAGTGTCTCATCTGCAAAGACTAAGCACTCATCCTCTTCCCTCTGCCCTCAGAGTTCAGACACCACCAGAGCCATGGACCCACCCTGGCAGCTCCCACTGAACCCAGCCATGTCCCCTGGGTGTCCCTCCCCAAGGACTGCTCACCTCCCTGCTGGTGTTCCTGCTCTCTGGGGGAGCTCTCATGCTCTTCCTCTGCTCTCCTCGTCTGTCCATGCTGCTGCTGAGGTAGTCAATGGCAGGAGCCAGCTGCACCAGGCTGGTGGGGAAGAGACCACAACGGCCACCAGTGGAGCCAAACTGCCACCCTGGAAAAGGAACAGAGAAAGGGTCAGGAACCAGGGCAGCTGCCAAGAGAAACGAGTACTGAAGCTCTCTGCTGGCACAGGAGAGCATCAAACTCACCAGGTTCTCCTGCATCCTAAGGAAACATATATATATATATGTGTGTGTGTGTGTGTGTGTGTGTGTGTATGTATATAAAACATATATTCCTATAACTGAGGCAACTGGGACAAGGCTTGTCTGGCAGAGCTGGAGGCTCACCCTGTATTCCTCTGGTTCTGGGCACCGTGGGTCCAGCAGGCCCTTGATCCTGGTCCTGCCAATCCCAACACACCCCCTCACCTGGCTCCACGCCCTGCATGGGCAGCAGCTCGATGAGGTCACCCTTCTTGAAGCTGAGCAGGCTCTTGTCATCCACGATGTAGCTGCGCAGAGCCACGACATAGTTGGTGTCCTGGGGAAAAGCCATGGCCAGGTCAGATCTCATCCCAAGGATGTGGAGGGGTCAGATCATGGCATCCCATGGACAATCTCAGTTTCATCTGGGAAACCACCTTCATTTCCTACTGCACTCCAGCTGCTGCCTCACCTGCCTCAGCTCCTGCATGAAGAGTTCCACCATGGCCTTGATGCACGGAGCCTTCGGAGAGTGCAGGATGAGCTGCTCTGTCTTCAGGGAGAACTCCAGGGAATTGCTGCCTTTCATCTCCACTGAGAGTACATCTGCAAAGCTGGGAACACAAGCCAGCATGCTCAGGTGTCTTTTGCCAGAGCTTGGGATGCAGAACGTGGGGATGGCAGCCCATTCCAAGGACTGGGAATGGAGACATGCCTTCTCCATGTTGGCCTTCCTCCAGCTGCTCATGGCTTTCACCCTGAGGAGCTCCCTGTGATGGCACACAGAGCTGATCCACCCCCAGCGCTCACTTGTAAGCAAAGCTCAAGTAGGAAGGAAAAGGAGAAGCCAGACTCATTAGAAGGAGGGTCAGTGAGTGACAGCTGGCCTAGGATAATCCTAGAGAGCACAGCACAGCTCGGAATTTTCAGCTCCCCCATTCAGATTGCCTCCAACACCCTGCCAGACACAAACTGTCCTCCTGCCGCAGCCAGGGCCCTTTTGCTCACCAGTAGCTGCATAGGATCTTGAGGTGCTCAGGATGGTATCCAGCTGCTTTCTCCACCTTCAGCAGCCTCATACCCCGGTGAGAGACACCCAGGAGCTGCACATCACTTCCCTTCTCACCCTGTAAGGGAAGTGCAGCACAGAGAACCGAAGGCTCCATCCCACCTGCACAGGTGGCACCAGGGAAAGGAGATGTCACACAAGAGGTGTGAAACCCTGCAGGGTATGGAAGGTACAGAATCACTGCAGTGTGGCCAGGCAGGGGGACAGAAAGAGTGAACTGGAGCCACAACTAAAGCAAGCCCAGGGTCTGGTGAGAGAATTAAAGCTCACCTGAACTGGGAAAAGGCGGGAGAAATAGTTGGCCCAGTTGTCCCGAGCAGCCACTACAATCCTCTTCTTTATCCCATCCTCCTGAATGGACTGGGCATTGTTGCCAACTCGGAACTCCACTAGCAGAGTCACAAAACAATTACTTGCTTAGAAAGACAAAGGTGGCCAAGTCTCCCTCATCCCAAGGATTCATTCCCAGCAGTCCCTCTGTGTTCACAGCACAGCAAACCACATGCAGAGGGGAAAGGACACTTGCACATACCAGTCTACTACTGGTTTCCATCCCTCTCTCCATGAAGATCATGACAGTTGGAATTTGAAAGAAATCAAAATCCTATCCTTGGGCTTCAGTTTCCTCTCCTCACAATAAACATTTCAGAATTAAGTTTTTCTGGCTCACAGAAATTTCAGGGCCATTTGGAATAAACAAACATTCCTGCACTGCACTCTACAAATGTGCTTTCCTGCTGCGGTGACAAACATTTCTCCTCTGCCCTAAGTACTGACTGAAAAGGTTGGAGGCCAGTTTTTCATTCCAGACCAGAAGCTGGGATGGGCACAGAGGGGAAGGGGTGATGGGGCTGTTAATTACTCAGCAGGTCTTTCATCTTGCGCTTCTCCTCCCTGGAGATCCGAAAGCTGGACTCAGAGAAGGTGTCACGGATGATCTGCAGAGGAAGGGAACAGAGAGGCTTCCATTGCAAGGGTCACACCTGGCTGTGTTGGAGCATCTGAGGCTGTTAAACCGAGTCTCAGAGAGGGGTGAACAGGGACTGGATGGATCTGGGGAAGAGACTTGCACTGCTGGGGATGGAGAAGTGAAGGTAACTCATGCAATGTAATTATGGAGTGTTTTGTCCCCAGAGAGACAACTGGCCTTGAGCCACACTCCAGTGCTTACCTGTTCACACAGCAAGTTCAGACAATAAGGGTGGCTGAAATTTTCTTTGGGGTAAAACACCTGCAAGAGGAGGGATAGTGGTGTTACAGATATTGCAGAAGTAGCTCCCCAGGGATGTTTTGCAATCCATATGCCCTGCTGCCAGGGAGGAGTGAGTTCATCTCCAGGCACAGGCAGGGAGGAGACACTGTGAATGTAAACAGAAGGACCAGGAGTGAAGGACCAAAACCTGAGTGGTCAGACCAAGGGATGAACCCTGGTGAGTTTAGCACACTCTCCAATACTTGATTTTAAACACATTTGTACTGTTTTAACAGGAAAGCACCAGGAAACAACAAACTCAGTTCTAGATTTCTCAGTGGTCTACAGATGGAGGAAAGGGCAGGTAGAGAAACTGAGACACAAGTGTCAGCAAGGCAGAGCAGGACCTGGATTCCCCATTACATGATCCCCTGCCCCCAAGTCCTGGGTCTGTGCTCCCAGAATTATTTTTGTGCTCTTATCTTACATTGAGTGCCTATGACCAAAAAAACCCATTTTAACCAAAGATGGGATGAGCTCCCTCCCCAGCCAATCCTCAGCTAAGGAACTGAACCTCTTTGCGCAGAAAAATTTTCCAGGCAGGGTCGGCATAGGAAAAGCTGACACTGGTGGTGAGCTTGTAGAGCTGGGTCTTGATCCCATCATCACCTGCCACTGTCACAGCAGAGTCTGTGTGGGGAGAAAAAGCAGTGAAGATGGGCTGTGAGGGTTACAAGGTCCTTTCCACCCACCAAAGACCTGCCAGGAGAAAGGGGACAGTTCCTGATGGAATATTCCTGTCAGGGAATCTCCTGAAGGTCAGTGACCAGCTCATGTGAGCACAAACCAGTCATTCCCAGAATTCCTGTAGCATTTACACTTCCATTGTCTAGCCACAAGGTTCATTGCCAAGAACAGAAACACTCCAGGCATGGGGAGCACTCAGCCTCCCACACGAAACACTCCCCCGGTGCTTGAGGTTGGAGACACAGGTTTCACTTTTGCCATTATAAACAGGCTGCTAAAGGTTTCAGAGGAACATAAAAGTTCTCCCCTGAACTTGGAGGCTGCAAGGTTCTGGTTCAGGGCACCCAAAACTAGCACCAGACTGTCTCTCTGCAGATGTGTTAAAGACAGGCTCAGTCTGAAGGCAACTGCTCAAAGTTCTTAATTTATGAGGTAAGAATGTCTTCATTTAAGCACTTCAAAACTTCAGAGTCCATAGACAAATAATGTAGTAATTCCCATACTTCAGCTATTTCTACATCCCTATTCCAAAGCATGAAGGAATTTTTCAGGCTAATCCAGTTACTTTGATTTACTTTCAGCGGACTTCCTAAAGAATAATTTTTTAAGAGAGGAGGAGCTAACAGGGAAATTCTTTTATAGCAGGGAAGTTGCTGCAGGATGGAGTCCTTCAGTAATGTGTTTGACTGACTGTTCCTTGCAGGTTATGGAATGTGATGATGAGAAATTTAAACAGCTTGAAATACATTGGTACAGGTATCCAATGTATAAAATGAATTCAGGCTCACACTGAAATTCAGAGGCAAAACTAAGATTGAATAACACTTCCAAACTACTCCTGATAAGTATTAGCTCTACTTTTTTAAAATGGGCAGCATCCAAACACTCTTTATGTGTCCAAGGTCTCCCAGGCTCAGCCTCCCTCTGAGAAACATTCTCTACTCTTCAGCCTGTCTCTAAGATCCCTCCAGAGGTTTGTAAGGTGAAAGACCTAGCTTCCCATTGCTCCCTGGTCTAAAGTCCACCCACTAATTGCCACTTTGATAATTATGCTGCAGGTAAACAATAAAAGTATTGTGGGCTGGACCTTGATAAAGCTGTAGCCCAAAGGACGTTTCTATTTTTAGCTGCATTTTTCAGAAGGGAAGAGTTAAGAGCTGGGAAGTGCCACTCTGGTTTCTGGGCCAGGCTGGAACTGTGACATCTCTGCTCACAGGTGAGACTGCACCATCTCCCTGGTCTCATGCAGTCACTCAGTCCCTGGCACTGCCTGATGCCAGGACCTGTGCCATGACTCTCCTGGGCTGATTCCAGCCCCTCCCTGCCCTGCTACCAAATCCCACATGGGTGAAACCAGTACTCACCCTTCCCTGTGGGCTCCTGCCTGCCTTGGTCATCAGGTGTTGGTGAGGGAGGAAGGGGAGCATGAGGGGCCTGGGCAGCTGGTGGGGCACCCTCTGGTTTGAAGATGGACAGGAGAGGCAACTGCTTTTCCTTGATAGAGCTGGAAGCTGGGCCTGGCTTGGGCTTGACAGGTGGAGGTGTTTTCTTCTCCTGTGGCACAGGAGATGGCTACAAGACAACAAAACCATTTGAGCCATTCTTTCCCTGCATTCCTGGGCTCTGTCCTGCCACTGCTGTTTTAAATCATCCTGGGGCAGCAGCCCACCCGTGGAACAAGATCTTTGTGAACAGCCCAGCACTGCCTTTAGATCAACACAAAATCTACAAAGAGATGATCAACCAAACCCAGAGGACCAAGTATTTGAGATCAAAGCCTCCAGTTTGGAAAGGAAAAAAGCATGTTAACAAGCCAAAGCCTTGGTGCCAAACGTGGAGAAAATGAGTTGCTTGCTTCCAGATCAGCCTTTAGCATCTGACAATAGGACTTGCTGCTCCAGAGCCTTTTCTTCAGGACCTCAGATGACTTTACAGACTGGAACCAGTCTAGGTGGGCAGGACCATGGTGTGAGCTCCCAGCTATCTCACAACCCAACGAGAAATCACCCGGCTGCTACTGCAGCACCAGGGAGATCCCAGCCTGCTGGAAATGGGATTGACAGGCTCTCTCTGCTGAGCTCCTGAAGTAATCAGAGAGCAAAGAACTCACTGATCGCTGAGGTGAGGGGTTCATCATTCCCAGCTTGGCCAGAGCCTCATTTTTGGGGTCATTCTTCTTTATAAATGGCTTGGATACTCTCCTGCAAGGGAACATGGAACAGCATTATGTGGTTTGGGCACAATGGAGCCACTGGCAGAGCTGAGATAGAGAACCCCCATGTCCCTCCTGCCCACAGGGGGGATCCCACACTCTCACCTGGAGGGCTGGATGGGCTGGGGCTCGGGGGCTGGTCTGCTCTGGTACATTTTGATGATGTTCCTGATCTCGCGGCTGGGTGCAGGACGCTTCTCAGGGCCTGAAGGCTTCACTACAGGCGGCTCCTTCTTTGGTTTTGGTGTCTCCTTTTTTGGCTCAGGAGGTGGCAGAGGGGAAGCAGGAGCTGTTGGGGTGACAGCTTTAATCAAAAGACCAGCAAAGACACAGGAGAAATCCCTTTATCGCACTTGACCTTCCCTTTCTTTCCCTCTGACACTGCCTGGCAATGGCCTGACATTCCTCTCTTTCCTCTCCTGTCAAGATGCAGACTCCCAGAAGAGCCAGATCCTTTCCTCCTCTGCCTAAATCCTGCCCTGATGTTCCTGGAAAGGTCTTCCTTGTCAACCTGCTTGAGTCTCCACTGCACAACATCTTACCTGGCTCTGGTTTAGGGACAGGCTTCTCTTCTTTCCTTTTCTGCAGCTCCTCTGTTTTTCTCATCTCCAGCTCCTGTCTTTTCTCCTCCTCCTCCTCTGTTGGCTGGGGTTTTGCTGGAGGAGTCCAGGTTTTGCTAGGTCTGACTTTCTTCACTCGGATGTGCTGCTCTCCTGCATAGAAAGGGGAATTTAAGCTAGTGTAACCCACACCAAAACCTGGCACTGATGGCACAGCTCTCACTCTTGCCTCAGTCAGCAAAAACCTCTTTTCTACAGTGAGGGAGGATGTCCCAGTCACATGCCCAGAGATTTCTAGAAAACTGCCCCCACAACATCTCACAATCTGAATTGTATCTAGCTGAACAAGAACTCCAAACTCCTGTACAGACATCACCAGCAGCTCCTGCAGGGATTAGCTGGATTCCAGACAGGGAGACAAGAACACCTGGGCATGCCAGGAAGGCTGCAAAGCAAGGTGTTTTGATGAGTGAAATTCCCAAAGTGGCAGACACTCACCCATCTTCTGGAAGTACTCTTTCTTCTGCTGGAAGGTTTCCCGAGGACAATCATCATCCTCACTGCTGGGGAACTCCTCTTCCATGTAGTCATAAGCCTGCAGACAGTGCAAAACTTGTTTAGTTAGCACCAGCCAGCAGTACCTCTGCAGTCTCCTTCAGCTCAGGGGTGATTTTGTCTCAAACTGTTCTGATCTAGAACCTCTCCACATCCAGGAGTGCCCCAAAAGGTCAGTTTCTAACACAAGGAACCCTCAGCCAAGCACAGAGAAGGGGGATTATGTTAGGGGCCCAACACAGCTTGCTGGCAAATAAAGAACTCAGAGTAATTAATTCTCCTGTGAAAAATTCAGCTTAACTGGAAATGAATTGGCCAACCCTGCAGCCAAACCTCCACAGAGCAAAAGCCACTGAGGTTTGATCCTTAAAGACTCAGCAAGCAGAGTTTGAAAGGTCTCAGCATCATCAGGAAGCACAAATCTCTGCTCTCCTCTCTGCCAAACCACGGCCACACACGGATGGACACAGAGCAAACACCAAACACAAAATTCAAACCAAATCCACCACTGTTTGTTTCTCATACCGGCTCTTTTGCCTTGGCTGGTGGCTCTGGAGACCTTGATGGTGTTGCAGCAGCCTGGCTGCTGGAAGGCTTGGGTTTTGGGAGAGTGGCTGGGGCTGAGGCTTGTGCTGGGCTTGAGACTCTTGGCCTTGTGTTCTCAAGAGACTTTTGCTGCTTCTTCAGCTCCTGCTGCTGCTGCTGCTGGGAAATGCTCATGGCTTGAAGAGTCATCTGCTGGGCCTGGGGAAGGAATTGCAATGTCCATGAGCTCCAGGCAACACAAACCCAGCCATCAGTCACAGCCTGTCCTGTTTTTTCACTCTTGATCAATCCCAAAACATCCACATAGTGCACGGCAAATCTCCCAGTGTGTGGACAAGGCATGCCCAGGGAGTCTTCTCCCACCTGGGCAAGCATGCAGAGCTCCTAACACCCCACAAAGGCTCAGCTGCCAGCCTGGGACTGCCAAGCACTCACAGAGCTTTGCACACAAAGCAGAACACTGCAGACCTGTATCTGTAGCAAATCCCAGCTTAAAACCCCATGGGAACTACAGCTGAATCTTCTCAGGGCCTGCTCCTGTCTCTGCTCCTCACTCACTGATGGTGCCTCAGTGTCCCCATGGACACAAAGGGGCAAAAAGAGGGTTCCCAGTTTTGCAGTCTTAAATAATGCCCACTTTATAGTGGGGATTAAAATAGAGTTCACCCCAGCATATGAGCAGAGAGTGACACAGAGCAGGCCTGAAGAGGAGGAGAGCTGGGCTCCCCCTCCAAGGCACAAACACCAATGTGTGGCTCTTCCCCAGTTCCTGGGGCCCTTCCACTCACCATGAGCATGGCCTGCTGGTTGATAAAGGCTTGCTGCTGTGCTGCCAACTGGCTGGGATCTACAGCTGGGACCATGGGCTGGGGCATCACCATGGCTGTGGAAGACAACACAAACATCTTCAAAATCCTATGGGTGACCATTCCCCACAGAACCCCTCAGCTGACACTGAAATGCACAGGCTTCACTGACAGCCCCCTTCCACCCCCTCCCCTCTGCAGTTACAGAAACACTGCTATTACCTGGCATAGGTGCAACCCCACCAACCCCTGGCATCATGGGCATGGCTGCTGGCATCCCCATCATGGAGGGCATGGGCTGGTAAACTGGTGTTTGAGTCATTCCAGACAAGCCTAGAGGCAAAAGACCAAGTGAACAGTGCTTTGGAGAATCCCAAATGAGAATATCCTGAGCAGCCCCAGAGAGCACTTCTGGTGTTCTCCACATGCACCAACCACAGCAGGACACAGCAAAACTCAGGTGGAAAAAGAAAAATGTTTGGCCTGCCAGATTTTAAATAGAAATAGCCAGACTCTGTTTCTGCAGCCTAGCTTTGGACATCACCATTCTTCATGATTAAGCTTGTAAATAATTCCTGCCTATGTGTGATTACAGAGGCTTTCTCTTGAGGACTGGGCAAAGATCTCTGGGGCTGGGACTGTCACATTGGTGTCTTTGCAGTGGGTGGCAAGGCTGGGTGAACAAGGAGCCCTGGCCTGGATGGCATTGTGTGTCATGGGGAGGAGCTGTGGGGAGAAAGGAATTCCTCTGCTCCCAGCAGTCAAGTCCCATATGGGGTCACAGACAAACCCCACTGAGTGTGAAGCCAGCAGAGCAAGGGGTGTGGGGGTCAGACTCATCTGAGAGGAGTCAGCACACAGCACAAATCTACTGAATCATTATGTCCTCACCAGTGAGAATGGCCCTGGGATGATCATCATACACCTCACTCATCCAAGAAGCCACATAAGTGACAAACTGGCCTCAGGCCAGTGATCTGTAATAGGGCTTGTCATGCCCCAGAGCCTCTCCAACAGCCAGAAGTAGTCCCTGTCTCAGGAATGACTGAACTGGACATTCCCCACTTTTCTGAGACTGCTGGGTGTGTTCCTACCCACGCAGATTCAGATTTGTCAGTGCCATTAATGTACTGGTGTTTGACTCCACCCTGCTGCAAATGCCAGAGTCTCAGCACCACAGAAATGAGGAAAAGCAAAGAAACCAAACACACAAACCAGAACCTCTTCAGGGTTCAGAGTTACTAACCCAAGGAATAGCTACAGATGATGGGAAGTTCTGTAAGGAAGTAATAAAAAAGATTAAAACCACCCCCAATAAAGGCACCAACTGCTCTGTGAAAGCATGGGGGGAATAGAAGGTGAATACACAACTTACAAATATTTGTCTAGGGAAGAGGTGGCCTGGGTCAGAAACAAGCTACCTGCTGCCTTGACCCCAAGGCCAGCTCGCAAGAGAAATTGCAAGCACAACAAAGCAATCCCTTATCTAACACCTCTGCAAGGCATCTGTCTCACCTGGGAGTGAGGAGTGCAGCCTGTGCTAAAGCCCAGTGCTCTGCATGAACCAGCTGAACTTGCAATAATTAGCATTTAAGGGGCTCCCTGACTTGTGCCCACTGAAGGTCATGTAGTCCCAGGTGTCCCCATGCCCTCACAGACCTGTAGAAGGAAAGATTCCTCTCTGTGTGGGGCCAATCTTCCCACCTCCTTTCATGCGTCTGGTGAGATTCTCCCTGTTCTCCATATCCTGCACCAAAAGAAGCCCAAAACAGTTATCTGAGCTCAGAGGGACAGACTTCCCAGAGGGAAAGACATTCAAAGGCATGTCTGAGCTGAGCAGGGACAGTGAATAGGCAGGAAAAACTTGCAGGATTCACAGGGACTGGAGAGCTGCAGAGAGAAGGCAGGAGGGAACATCAGGGCACTTACAGATACTCTGGAGCTCTGATGCAGCACAGGGCTGAAGAGATCATCCACATAGTGATCCAAGCCCACAGGGGTCCTCAGGTCATCCCTAAACCTTGGATCTGGGAGCAGAGAGAAGTCTGGTGACAAGGCAGGTAAGAAACCTTCCCCTGCCTCCAGTCCCTATAGTCATGGTTCAGAGGGGAGCTCTGCAACAAGAAGAATCACCTGACTCCCCCTCTGCCCTGATGCCCTGGCTGGGGCCCATCTGGTCCTTCCCAGTGTCAAACACAGTCCTGGGCTAAAGCTCACCTGGATGGAGACCAGTAAGTTCTGGAGGCAGACTGGGTGGGGGGAAGGCAGGGGCCTGGATACCTGGAGCAGGAGGGATCCTGTTGAAGGGGAAAATGAGATGAGGACCAGAGTGCTGGAAGATGGGTGACAGGGCCACAAGCGGTGGGGTAGGGGGAATTGGTGGCTCACATGTCCAGGTCAGAGGACTGCAGGATGCTCCTGTCCCTTTCTGGAGTGATGGGGTACTCAGTGGGGGCCCGGGAGGAGCTAATGAAGTTGCTGGTCTCCTCCATCTCCCCAATGAGGTCCAGCACAAAGTCACAGCCCAGCAGGTCCTGCCATGTGTTGCCAGTGAACATGGAGATAGACCACCCTCGAGTGTTCTTGTCACAGCCCCTGGGAGAGGAAAGGTGTCCAGGCAGGCAGGGGAAAGGGAGAGGAAGGAAAACATTGCATTCAGTTTCTTTTTGCCTCATCTATACCGGTTTAAATCCTTTAGATTTAGAGTGTGAATCAACTATCAAGTGCCCAGGGTTAGAAAAAAGCTAGAATCATTCAAGATTTGTCCTTTATATCAATTATTTTTTTCTCTGAAGCTGCTCTCAGAGATCACACCAGTGGTTCCTCTGTTCCTAAAGAACCCCATTGTTTATGGTTGAGGGTTATGTTAAGGGTGAAGAAGGGAGCACAGGCTGGAGTGGGCAAGAAGTGAGTACTCTACGTGTGACCTTATAAACCCCAGCCTGCAGACCAAACCAGGATGAACCTTAGAGCTGGTGACAGCCTCTCACACACCCCCAGACCTGCTCCCATCCTCTGGCAGTACCTTGCACTCAGGATCCAGGCAGCATACTGCTCCCCAGTCATCCAGGACTCCACCTCAGCTGAGAGCTTGTCCTCTGGCACAGAGAGTAAAGTCAGTACCCACAGCCTCCCTGGCAGGACCCACAGCAACACCCACATTCCATGGGACACAGGCAGAGCCCAGCTGGAAAGTCTCACACACTCCTGAGCAGGGCCACAGGAGGACTGAAAGCTCATGGAAGACTCCACATGGACACATTCACATCCAAAATATCTGTTTGATGGCACAGGTTGGCATTTCCAACCTGACAGGTGAAACCTGCAGTGTCCTGGTTTGCTTGGGGATCACTCCACTCACAAGGAGCCAGAGTAGGGATGTTCTGTGTTCAATTCATAGAGCTGCTGGTTGCTCAAGAGGCAGCTTCAGGTAATATTTGAGAAGGGCAGAAAGTCCCTGTAACAAAATCCTGCTGCATGGGCTGTAATGGATAGCAGTGCTGTAGAGATGCACAGCCTGAACAACCCTCTGTTGAGCAGGGCCCAAACCCAGGACAATCTCATCCCTCAGCCTGAGAAGCAGGTCCCACCAGGCCCAGACTTTGCAAGTTTTGGGTCTAAATTCAGATGCTTGTTTCCCCTATGGTTGTACCAGCAAACAGCATTCTGATCCACTTTACTTAGTTGAGGGAATTATTTCCCAAATGCTGATTTCTGCACTGGAAAAGTCCTTAGAGACTAAAAGACAGCAGGAGGGCAGAAGACTGAGTTACCATTAAAGGTATGAACATCCAGCACCATCTTCCCTCTCCTCTGGTTTGCTGTCCACTCCAGCTGGGTGGGAGGGTAAGCCCGAGAGGGCGCAGGCTCTGTCTCTGTGCACCGAGCTGCCGTCAGCATCTTGCGCTGGCAGACGGCGCTGTAGCCCTCCATGCCATAGTCTGACACAAACCTAGGAGAAGGAACTGCATGTAGCACTGCTCATCCCTCTCAACCCCTCTGTAAGCCTGCCTTGGCCTTTTCTCCTCTTACTTCAGCAGCGGCTTCTCCAGTGCTGGTGAGGGGCGGAAGCAGCTCAGCAGAGTGGCCATCAGGACCCAGCCTCGCTGGCTGCGCTCCGTGTCCGGGTTCCTCCAGGTCTGGGCAACCACCTGGCTGAAGATTTCATTGCGCAGAGCAGCATCACTCAAACCTCTCCCAGCAATGTAGTTGCCCAGCAGGACCTCCTGCCAGCCACGGAGACTGTGATCACTGATGAACCGCAAAATCTGGAAGCATTGGGGGCAAGAGGGAGAGAACTGGAGCTGTAACCCTCTGTCCTAGCCTTGGAGACACCAGGAGCCTCTGTAGCCAACAATCAGATTGGGGCTGTCCTCAGGTTTTTGTGTATCACCAAAGTGCTGGGCAATTTGGGAGGCAGCATTTAGAGAGATTGGATCCTGACTAAAAGTCAGGGTGACTTCAGTCTCTTCTGAGGTATGACTCAGAATTTGGTCTAGGGCAAAATATTTCCCCTTGGGCAGGGCTTAGACACACAAGTAAATTACCATAGGATACTTGCTACTGAGCCCACTGAGTGCTTAAAAGCCTTTGGTACAGTTAATATTATACCAAGTACTATGGGATGTGGTGTCTCAACACAGTCACTGAAGAAATGATTCAGCTTCTTGGCTATGCTTATTGACATCTTCAATGCTTTTTTTTAGTTTGTATTTATCACCCTTAGGTACAGAATGATATCTTTCATCCTCTACACTTCAATATGTCACAAATTAATTTTTTTTCTAAAATGGACAGCTTTGGAAAGAACATTTAAGCATAACAACACTTCTGAAAACACTTAATGGTACCAAATGTGTCAGAGATTCACTGAGAAAAACAGGGGATGGTGATTGTTTAGTTCTCATGGAATTCTTTGTAGCAAATCCCTACTTCATTAGCAAGGGAGAAAAACTGCCTTTGATCTTTAGAAAAATAATAGTATTCTGCTTAAACACAATCCTATTCACAAGATTTTATTGAAGCTTATGCTCTTCTATAATTGGGATCACAAGGACAAAACAAGAGACTGTTTTTAGGTATTAACTTTCTTAATGGGCTTATTTTAATTCCATGTAATTCCCAAAAAGATGACCAGATTTAGTTAGAAAGTATCTGGAGTTTCATTCTATTTTCAACCATTTTAAAGAAGAAATATAAAGAAATACATGTTTCACATCCACAGAGATGAAATAGCACCATTCCCTTCACACAAACACTACAGACTGAGGGTGTGGTTCCAGGTGTACTTTTCCTGATGACAAAGTCCCTGCCCTTTTCCAGCCTTTAAGCAAGAGTTCACTGTCCCCTGTTGGGTACTGACACATCTGTGAGCCCGAGGTGCAATCGAGATGTTTGCTGTAAACCACATCATGGAAAAGATCTGGGTTAAATGAAACTTTTTTATGACAGATACATGAACAAGTGGTTGAGAAGACAGACTTCCCTTATCATTGCTACTGAGTCTGGACTATTGGGATATTAAAGTTTAGCAGTCCTACTCCTTATATGTCCTGCCAAATTCTGAGGCTCCATCACCAGGCAATTCACTTTGACCCCAGTGGTCTGTGGCTGGTCTGTGCATCCCCAAAAACACAGCAACCTTAAGGGGCTGTGTGTGATCTCTGTCAGGCTGCTCCAGCACCTAGAAGGAGCAATTTATTCTGCTTTTCCAGCCCTCCATGTATTGTAAGAACAGTATCCACCACCAGCAACTTCTTGTATAAAGGCATCAAAACATTGTCTGTGCCCACCTGTTCCTCAGCAAGGTCGAGAACAACATCTCTTACCAGTTTGTTTATCTCAAGTGCACTCTCCTGGTGTGCAGCATCCAGGTGGGTTAAGGGGTACTGCAGAGGCTGACCAGGGGCAGGGAAATCTGGCTTCTACAGAGAAACAAAATAAAGATAGAAATATTTGCTCCTGGTGTTCCTGAAACCAGTGTGTCTGCCCACAGGGGAGGCAGTGAAGAGAGATAAAAAGAGTTCCCACCTGGAAGTGTGATTTGACAAAGGAGGAGAAGGGATGGCTGTTGATGGTGGGTGGGAGGGAAAGGTCATCCTTGACCTTGACTTCTGGGGGCTGTGTCTCAGTTATCTGGTTGGCCTGTGCTTGGTGTCGACCTGCAAGGGAAGGAGGTCTGGTGTGCTGGCAGGACACCAACAATTCAGCAGCAGCTCCTGGCTGACCTGCACCTCACCCTGCCCAGCCCCTGAACCAGCCCTGGCTCCAGGGACACCCAGCCCAGCCCTGCTGCCTCAGACCCACAGCAGGCACAGCCTCACCTCCCTGAGAGCACAAGGACTCCCTTCAGGAGGGAGATTTTACAGCTCTGATCTTTCAGACTCTTCTCCCCTGGGAACACCTGGAGATTCAAGCCTGCTCTGCAGCATTTGCAGGCAGGAAATGCTGAGCCCACACAGAGATACTGCTGACAACAGCTCAGTCCACAAGGAAATGAGAGGTCTTTGTAATGAGGGATTTCTCATGGATAAGAGAGGAGCAAACACCACTAAATGAAGGGATTTCTCAGTGCAGCACAGCTCCTGTGCATTCCTCTCTCCAGCTGTGTCCCCTGATGCTCTCCAATCCTCCCCATTTACATCCCATCAGCTTTCATTTCCAGCAGTTTCACTGTTCCCTGAGTCCCTCTGGCTTACATTGCTCACTAGACCAGCTGATAGTCCCTGGAGGGCTCTGCCATGAAATGTGAGCTATTTGGGAATCCAGCACAGTCTGCTCCAATTCACCAGACTCTTCTGCCTGACTGTCTCCCTTACTGTCCCCCATAGAAGACCAGAGGCACAGCTGGCTTTGGCTTTGACACCACACAGACAGAGAGAGGCAAATCCTGCCTCAACCTATTTGCAGCTTAAATATTCACATTGTACAGAGAGCTACAGAGGAAACACAACTGCACAAAACTTAATGCTCAGGGTCAGATCAACAGCCTGTGAAATTATTACACCTAGTGGTATTTTGGTGATTTGAAAACCAATTGGTGCATCCCTAAATTGATAAATTAACATATACTCAATTTGTTACATTGTTACACCCTTGAGTTAGTATATTGTTATGTCCTTGGACTGATAAATTGTTATATCTCAAGTTATTACATTGTTCCACAATCAAGCTGTTACCCAGTTTCTACTTTCTTCTATTTTAAACTTCGCTTTGAGGAGATAATTTTTAATGAAACCTAAAAATATTTCTTTGAAATTGTCAAAACTGTAATTTTCTTCCCCTTCAATTTCCTTAAAGATTTTAGAGTAGGTAAAAAATGGGTTTAAGTTTTTCCACCCCAGATAATCATCTCTGCCAGAGACCTGGGTTCATTAAGCAGTTTCCTGTCACATAACTTTGACCAAAGAGTTTTGCACCATCCCTGCCATCAGTTCTACCAGCCCAGTTCAAAATAAGAGCTGAAAAATTAACAAAGATATTGATTTTCAAGCTGGTGTTCTGCCCCCTGGCCCAAGTTGCTTTTCCTCCCTACCGTGTCAGGAAACAACATCCATGGTACCATTTGCCTTTATCATATTTACACTGCAATGATAGTGAATCAAATCCAGCCCAGTGACAGGCAGCAGGGAGAACAAAGACATACTGTGATATAAACAAGGAAATACTCAGTGAAACAGTGCAGGAAAGGGAGGGAAGGAGGAGGATTTCTCACCTTCAACAAAGTGCAGGAGGGCTGCAAGCTCTGCAGGGATCTCCAGCAGCCCCACGTCCTGGAGAGAGAAACAAATCAGTCACTGGCTGCCAGCAGAGAAAAAACCACATAAAACCCCTGAGCTGAGACTGGGTGAAACTGCCTTGGAAAAGCTGCCAGGACAGGGATGGAGCATCTGAGCCCAAGCAGTGGCTTCTGCCTCCACAAGATTCAGAGCCATTGCAGACAGGGAGGTATTGCATGAACACAGCTGTGTGACATGGGTCAGCACAGGAGGGAAAAGGGAGAAATTCCTAAATGAAAAATCAACTGCCACAAAGGGAAGGACAGGAAAGTTGGCTTTCTTTGACTCATCCCTCATTCCTATCAAGTGTGGCATATTGCACTGTAGAGATTGCACTTGAAGGGTAAGGGCCATTTCCTCCTGCACTTTTCTGACAGTTTTCTTTTGATTTTTCAGTATCCAAAAGTGCTACAGCATAAAATGAGACCTGTTTCTGATCTTTGATAGATGTTGGAGGTTCCTAAGAAAGCTCAGATCTCTAGCAGGATAATCCAGATGAGAATCTGGCCAATGAGCCTTGATTTTTCACTGGTTTGCACCTTGCACTACTGCAGGGTAGGAAGCAGATGGGCCAATACAACACAGTGTGTCACCATCACGGCATGTAGAGTCAGCTCAGGGCATTTCAGACAGAACTACTCAGATTAAGGCACTATAAATCCAAGCCAAAGCCACAAAATGGGAGCTTTTGGGTATTTTTTGTTTCTTAGTTTTTGGAGTCTTTTTTAAGATCTGCATAGTAAAGCCTCTTGTCACCAGCACATTATTCTGACATCTCTCTCCACATAAAACTTAAAGAGAGAGTCACAGCATTTTTGATCAGTTTGATTTTGCTCATAAGATACTTGACTTCAAGTCTGGCTTTTCAATGGTGTATTCAGGAAGTGGACTGTGAAATTCACAGTTCTGGATCCACACCTGAAGAAGCAGGTGATACAAGAGCACCCAGGGCTAATTTTTCTTATTGTTACTGACAGACCTATGCAGAACTGTGGATAATATCAATTCAGATTCCCTTGATACAGACACTGCAGCAAATGTGTGTCCAGTCTAGACACATCAATAATGGCATTAGTTAGAAGTGTTGATACAGGCTAAAAGTGTTATGAAGCCTTTAATACATCCCTTCCTCTACATCAGCTTCTGTCAATACATCTATGCAGAAGTGTCTCATTCCCACCCCTCACAACAGAAGATGATCACCAAAAATAATCTTCCCTCCACCTCTGCAGACCAGGTCCAGTGCTGTGAGCAAACACAGTGCTCTGGCTCAGGACTGGTTGATGGTGCCTGGCTGTGCCCAGAGCATGGGAAACACTGAACTAATGAGATATTTGTGTATTACAAGGCCCTTTATGCCATCTAACCTACATTCTGTACCAGGTTCCAGACACGTGTGTCCCCTCTAGATGTTCTGTTGTTCCCCAGCAAACCTGGCCTGAGGAGGCACAAGGGAGGGAGAACACCTGGAGAACCTGATTCTTCTGATCTCAGACCCTCCCAGACCATTTGACAACTCACCATTCCTTGGCTGGGACTATTCTCTGTGCTGCCACAAGCCAGGGAGCTCCTTCTTTGTTTCCTTTAAATACTGCTGTTAGGAGATGAAAAGGGGATAGAGGATGGGAAGATAGGTCTATGAATTAAATTCCAGCTATTGTGGGGGAAGATGCTGAGGGTGGCCAGGAGACAGTGTCCTGCTCCAGCAGATAAAATGACAGAACAGCTACAGAGCCTTCCTGGGACCCCAACACAGAGTATTGAGATGGAGCTGCCCAAGCAAAGACCTGAGCTTTGCTGAAACACCTCCTGCCCTTCACGACACAATTCAACAGCAAGAGCCTCCAGCACCTGCCCAGCATCCTGCCACACCTTCCCTTGCTGGGCATGTGATGTGGCTCAGGATAAAAGCACCCAGCAGCTGCCAGAAATATTCACCCACCTCCTTCAGCATCAAAGCACCTGATAACAGCCTGAACAGGACAGATGAACTTGTCCATGGAGAGGAAATCCTTTAGAAAGGTGGGAGGGATACCAAAAGCTAAACTCCTTCACAGCTCTGCCCTTTCCCATCCATTCTATTGTTCCCCAGCCTCATCACTCACCTGAGATGGGGAAGGAGGGTCTCTGTCTCCTTCTCTGCCTCTCTCCTGCCTGTCAGTGGTGCAGAGCACTGTGACTACATGGGAGCTTATGAGGGCTGGGCTGAGAAAGACAGTGACAAACTAAAGTCCAAAGGGCAGGGCTGTGGGGTGGGGGAAAGGAGGAACTTTGCAGCAGGTGAACTTTGAGACCTTTGGTGCTGCTACTGCATGTAAAGAGACCTCAGCAAACAAACACTGAAGGAACAGAAACAGATTCAAAAGAGCTGCACTGTTGTGGTTACCTGGGAGAATGAAAATCTGGATCCTGTCCAAGTGGGAAGGGCAAGAAACAGAACAGAAACTCAAGCTGTGCTGGACATGGGAGGAGAGGAGGCACCTCTGCAGGTTTGTATCAACACCACTGCCCTTAACCCTCTGCCCCACCATGCCCTCAGCCATGCCAGGAGCTGTGCTGGGTCCTTCCCTTGTAAAGCTGATAGCTATGAGATGTTACTGCTACTCTAAGGAGGAGTGGCCTGATTTCCTCTTTCCAGATTTATTTTAATAGTAAGGAAACGCCCCTTTAATAATGAGGAAATGGCCCTTACCCTTCAGGTGCAATGTTTTAATTTCCAAATTTTATTTTAATAGTTTGTGCAGAATACATTATACCCATTTGACAGAACCATGGCTCTCTCCTGTACACTATTTTCCATCTTCTCAAAAACCTGCCATCCTGCTCTCACCCCAGCTGATTTCCAAGAGGCCAAGGGCTTGAGCAGCCTGAGGCAGCTGTAAAGGAGCAGGGGAAGATCATCGTGGACTGAAAGAATCTTGCAATTCAGTCACCATCATAATTGAACTGGGCAACAAAAAAAGCAAGATGAATGACTCCCTACAGCTTGAGCAGAACAACAGCTCTGAAGACCACAGATGGAATTAGCTCTTGTCTCATGTAGGGCAGCCTGGAGTGATGCCTGGAGAGGCTGCCTAGAACAGAGGCTAGACAGAGTTAGAGAATAAAGTAGGTATTCATTAAAGGCCTTCAACAGATACACCTTGGGCAGTGCAGGAGCCTGGAAGAGGCTACACCCAAGATGGATGATGGTCATGAGCTTTTCAGACAGATGAAAGTTTGGTCTTTTTGCATATCAGAGGTTAATTGTCCAATTACAGCTTCAGGTAATGAAGTCACAGTCCCCCAATTTGCTTCTCCCAATTCACTTTTGTTTGTACTTTTCAGGCCTGAGGCTGTGATGGTGACCTTGGTTCTCAGGCCTGGAAGGATTGTTTTGTCTGACCAAAATGTGAAGAGAGCTAACTAACACTCTATATGGAGCTCAGAGTTATACCCTAATGCAGTACAGGATCTGAAAAATATAAAAGCTAAAACTTAAGGCACCATTCCCACCCTGGCTCACACAGCCAGACCCATGAATCAGCTGTGTTTGCAACACCTGTGCCAGTTGTGCATGTCATTTAGAGAGAGAAGGCTCCAGCCTCTCTGGTTCCTTCATTTGACTCTATTTATATCAGACAGAGGGTGAAGAACACCTCACTGGGTGAGGACACCTCACCTCACTCCCAGCAAACCTTCCAAAGCCATCCCTGCCCTGGCCTCACCCAGTCCCCAGCTCGCTCTGCTTAGGGCAGAAACAGCTCCTCCTCTACACCTTGCTCTGTTGTTACCTGGCAGCGCTTCCTCCTTTGAATCAAAGGTCTGGAGATTACAATCATGGTTTTAAATTGCACCAAAGTCTTCTTCAGCCTCCTGTAACGCTTCCTAGAGGATGAGAACAGAATTGTCTGCTGAGAGACACATCAGCCACACAAACACACACGGAGCAGGCCAGGAGCCAGCATGAGGAGAGGCCTGGACATCCCCACCTGGCTGTCCCTTGGCAAGGCCAAAGGGCTGTCCCTTGGCTGTCCCTTGGCTCCTGACCTTGCCTGGTAACCTCGGAAGTGAGCCTGGATCAGCGTGACCTTCTCCTGGAGGACACGGAGGCGCCGGCGCTGCAGGAGGCGGCGGAATTTCCTCTGCAGAGTGACAACAGCCCAGCTCTGCCTCTGCAGCCATCGTCTCTCCAGCAGCTGCCTGCCCTTCTCCTTCAGAAACACCTGGGCAAAGGCAGCAGCTGCTGACCCACGAGGGAAACAGCAGCTTCTCCCAGAGCTGATCAATAATAAAAGCTGCTGGTTTATCCCTTTGTAGCCTTTAAGGGTTCTTGCTAAGGAAACTGGGGAGGGCAGGAGGCACAGGTGCAAGTGAAGGAGATGGATGCATTGTGGTGGACAAGGAATCAGGGAGTGATGAAGGTTAGCAGGTAGCAAAAGTAGAAGCCCAGGAATACTGGGTATACAAAGGGCTTGGCCATGTTACAATAGCCTGGAGCTGGAGTCTCTTGTTAATCTGAAGTGCTAAAAATGCCTCCTTAGTACTTGAGACAAGAGGCAAAGGTGAGAGGGGAAGGTGTGCAAGGCCCTCCCTCTGTGGGCAGAGGCTGAGCTCCTCTCCTGCTTTGCCAGCCTGGGAATGGGTGGGTGGGGCTGTGCAATCCAGCTGGAATTCTCTGCAGGCATCACCTTTGTCACCCCAATCTGGTAGAGATCCGAGGGGTTCCCCACCACGTGAGCCAGCACTGCTGCACAGCCTTCTCTCTGCTCCAAGCTGCTGGGCCTGCTCCCAGCCAGGAGCCCGTACCTGGCACAGGAGGAGTGGGTGTGACAGAAACCAGGGCTGTACGTGGAGCCCTCAGAGAAGAAATCCTCCAGGGCTGGGGGATCCCAAGCCAGGACACCCCTGTACCTGGCCAGGAAGCTCTGGAATGGCAGATGGACTGGGAATCCCTCCTTTAGGATGTGGATGGCCTCCAGTATCCCCGAATGTCGCAGCTGACAGTTGACATATTCCACATCGAAGACATTTGACAGCTGTAAAGATAAAGCAGACAAAAAAATGAAAAACAAGAAATAAAGACAAATAAAGGAGACTGAAGGCTGGAGGTTTAGAAAGGGTCTCCTTCTCTTGTCCTGTTCTTGGATTGGATCCTGCCATGGGCTGTGGGCCATGGAACACAAAGCCCAAGGAATACTTTGGTGTCCAGCTGACCCTGGTTCTGCTCCTGCAGCACAGGATTAACTCACATCGCTACAGGGAAGGGTGGGACACAGAATGGGGAAGAAAAGTCTCGAGCTAGCAAATGAAACAAAGAAGTTTAAATCTGAGCTGTGAAAGGAGAGCTGTTGGAGGAGAATGAAGGAACTGAGGGACTCCATAAGGAGCTGGGGGTGCTGCCCTACCTTCCTGGGATTAGGGGTGATGCATCGGATGAAGAAGGCATGGCTCCTGGAAAGAGAAGGAAGAACCTTGGATCACCCTCCTCTCCATGCTGACCCTGGAACACTTCACACTTCTGTGTGCCAGCAGCATCTCTCACCCTCTCAGCTTGGCTGTGAGGTCCTGCAAAGATTGCTGGAATTTGGACACCAGCGTGGAGCCCTGAGGCCTGAGCCCTCTGCTCCTGCCCCCCAGCTCCCTTCGCTGACCATAGGCAGCTTTAGCCCCCTGGAAAATGTGAGACACCACCTGCAAAAACAAAGAAATTACCAAAACCCACTGAACTATGTGGAAAGAAGAATCTCTTCTACCTGAAACTTAAGGGGGCTATTTTCCCTTGCCCCTGGCAGTGGCAGGAATGCAGCTGCATCATCAGGCAGTCTCTGTGTTTTATATATAAAGCGCATCAATTGCAGGCAAAGACAGTTTGCCCAATTCCCAAGTAAATAAAACTTGTGGCTTCTCCAGGTTCTCCTGACATCTGTTCAGCAGCTTTCTGCTTCTCACATAAAGACAAAGAGTGGATCATTGGGTGTCTGCAATAGAGATCTTCCTCCTGACCCACTTCTGTACCTTGAGGCGGCTCTGGGAGAAGATATCCAGCACCTCTGGCCGCAGCTGGTCACGGTTTTTATTGAGAAACTTGTGGACCTGCAGAGGCAAAGTCTGATTTAAAGCACCACTGAGACCACTCAGACAGGAAAACAGCCCTGTTACACACACTGGGACTGGGAACAGGCAGCTGGAGAGGTGGAACAAGGGGAAAGCCCTGGAAAATGAGGCTGGTTCTTCTTGCTGCCACCAGGGTAGAGAACAATGACTTCTGCTTTGAGAAGGGATTGCTCCTTTTCTCCTTCACATCACCCAGCAGGCTTTCACCTGTCTTTTTTTTTGTTGTTTTTTTGGGTTTTTTTGGGTTTTTTTTCCTAGCAGCAAGAGCTTTCCTGCATTTCCAGGGCTCTGAGGCTGTTGTGCCACCGAGGGCAATTCCTATTTTGCCTCTGCCCAGAGGCAGCTTAGTTGGCTCTCTTAATCTCCTCTCTTCTGATAAACTGATGCTCTAGAGGGAAGTGCAGTCACAAGAGGAGAGCTTTGGTCACAGAGCTGGCCCATCAGGACACCCACAGCTTCTCCCCAGGGTGGGTTATTTCTCCAGCTGCTCTGAGCCCCTGCCAGCTCACCTGGTAGGTGACAGGGCCAGCGTAGTGCTGCACAGTGAACTCTGGCAAAGGCAGCTTGGGCTTGCTGTACCAAGGGCTGTTTCCATGATGGTAATGACACTTCTGGAGGAAAGTGTGGTCTGTGGCCTGTAAAAGAGATTTCCTGATGCTGCAACACTCTCAGTAGGCTGAAAAGTCACTGTTAAACTGAAGGTAAAAACAGTGACTACTTGTGCAATCATTCTGGAAAACAGCCTCACCTCAACCATCCTCTGAAAGGGATCCCATGAGAGGCTGGGAGCTCCTCACCTGAGTCAGGGCTGTCTGGTCATCCAGGATGCACAGGATGCCGTGGGGCTTTGCAGTAAGGAAATCCAGGCACGACTCACTGCACACCTTGGAAATAGGAATCCAAGCTAACTGCTCCTGGCTGTATTCCTCCTGCATGTTAAAGACCAAATCCAGCCACACAAACAAGGATAAATAGAGAGAATTAACAGAAGGATTTGGGTTGTTTATCAGGAAGTTAGTGTTTCACTGCTGTTAGGAACTTGCCTAGAATTGTCTGGTTTTGTCTCATGAAACTTCTTCTAAAGCCACTAATGATTTTCCTGATTTGAGAGAAGAAGGCTGCTAAGCTGAGTGATAAAGTGAACTGTAGAAGTCAACAAGTCCAATAAATACACTTTCATCCCCAGGACATAAGTGGTACAGAAAATGCTACAAAGAAGCCAAACAGGCTTTAAAAGTGCCCACTGAGGTCTGGGCTTTGACCCTGACCAAGTCACTTATAAAATCTGGACAAGAGAACAAGGTGCTGACAAAATCTCCTTCCCTTAATTTACTGTAGAATTAATTAAAGGTATTAAACAGGCAACTCTTTGAACTAGGATTCCATGGATATTGCCTAAGAGGACCATTCAGTTTCCTGTTCCCTGCTGAGGGATACTCTGAGGATGCCTCAGCTCAGTCCCTCTGTGCTGGCTCAAGGTGGTGTGAATTCCACTGAGCTCCACTTACCTCTTCCTGGGCAATGACAGTCTGGCTGAAGAACCACTGGAGGTGCTCATTGGCAAAGTTGATGCAGAGCTGCTCTAAGCTGTTCACCCCCAGATCCTGCAAAGATAAAAATCCATCCCTTCCAAGGCCCAGGGGGCTCCCTGTAAATGCTGCACAGGCTGAGCTGAGCTGCTGGTTCTGGCCAGTGTGAATGAACCCCAACAGTTCAAACCATCTTCTGTCTGGTTTGCAAGCTCTCAGCCTGGCTTACTGACTAGGCTGAGCAGCCAGAGGAGAGACAAGCTGTGAAGGAGCATAAAGAAGGAAAGATCTACTCTTGGATGCACAGCCCCACCTCTGCATTCCATTGTTTTCAGCATTCATTGGGACACAGGTTTTAACAGGAGCCCTAAATAAAATACTGCAAGGCCTTGGTGAGCACATGTCCTCACTGCCCAGGCCATAGGAAAAGAACATGAGAAACAACCTCAAAGCCATGGATGTCCACAATGCCCACGGCACAGTCAGACTCCCAGGGAGCCAACCACTCATTGATCCTCAGCAGCAGCCACTCAAAGAGCAGGTAGTACAGAGCCTTGGCAATGGAGTCCCTGAGTGGGAGGGGGAGAAGAACCAGTTACTGCAAAGACAGCACCTCTGGGTGCATCTCACCCACCCACACATCAGCAGAAGTCACCTGGCATCAATGGCTCCTTCTACAGACAGAGGGGTGAAGATCCGATCATAAGATGTAACCTGGATACATAAAGAGACAGAATTTACTCTTATTATCTCACAAAAACACCTTTTTAATTTTTTTAATCCACAAGGAAGTCAGCCCAGTTAATAAATGGATTTTTTTTTTCTATTTGGCTGAGAATCTACCCAGATATTAAAAGAAAAACTAAACCCAGAATTTTGCTGCCAGAGGTGAGAGTCAACTGGCCAAAGTGATAAACCTGAAGCCACTCATGTCAGAAAAGAGCCCTCCTAGATGTGAGTTGTGCCATCTTTACAGAGCTGCCCTGAGGGGCTCAGCCCACCTCAACCATTTTATTCCTGCTTTTACCTCCCAGATTTTGAGCCTTCTAAGTTTAGGACGGTGGGGCAGGACATTGCATGCTTCAAGAGGAATGAGAAATCACCAGAAGTAGACTCACAGTGACACGGTGAGTGACAGCACGCTGCAGGAGCTCTGCTGAGACACGCAACAGATTGGCCACAATCTGAATCTCAGCCTCACTGGCGATGGCTGCGTGCTCAAAGGATTCTTTCTAAATAACAAAGTGTTCTTTATTATATATGTTATAGATACATATTATAATATTGGCTTTCCACAAATATTAAAATGGATTTTATATGTGTGGTGTTAAAGTAACTTTGCTATAAAGATATATTTTATTTCTGTTGTTAATTAAGCTCAGTGAAATAGCTGCTTGTGCTAAAACGCCCGCTTGGATGGGATAACATCCAATGAACACAGGATGAGGACACCTGCTGCAGATCTGCCAACCATCAGCACTCACCATCTGAAGACAGTGTGGACCAAGGCCCAAAACTGAAGATGATGGTAAAAAAGGACTAAAACCACAACCAAGGATTACACATGCTCCAAACTCAAGGAGGGGCCATGCAGAAATATGGAAACTAGTTTGGGAAAAAGTTTATTATGCATAAGGGTCTATGAATATACAACAGGCTGATGTAAGGGAAAAGGTATTTAAGGGGTATCTCTGAAGATAACAGTGTGCTCTTGGCTGAGTGCCAAGATGCACCCAGCCTTAATGACCTTTGCTCTGTGGTCCTGGTCTGTTATTGTCCTTTATTAAACTTTTTACATTTTCACAGGAGAGTGAACGTGTTTTTCACATATATCACTGTACATATATTACCATCTATATCACTATATATTATAGATAGCAACAATGGATGGGATACAAGGTCTCTCTTGTACAAATATTCTCAACAGCATCTCAGCTGCACAGAGCTGGTCACAGCCTGGGCAGAACACAGGTTCATTTTGGCTCCTTAAAAAGCCACCCAAGCTCTAGTGACCTTTGGTTGTCTCCCATCTTCTGTCCCTGCCTAGACCAGTATAGAGCCCAACACTGAAAGGACAGAAAGGTCTTCAAAGGATGTCACCCTCAGTCAGGAATCATGCCCTCGGTCCCACCACATGGCACAACAGCAATATTCAGCACAAATATCCTATTCCCAAACTGTCTGGGTTACCATACCTCATAGGAGGTAAAGCAGATGTTCCCCAGCTGCAGAATGGCAGCCAGGACAGCCCAGATGGAGCTCAGCTGGTCATCTGAGAGGCTGATTCCCTCCAGAGCTTGCACCAAGACCAGAAAATCCTGACTGTCCTCTTTCCCCAGGACTTCACATGCTCTGCCCTGAGAGAAAAGGGACAGATAATGGCAATCAGCCCCTTTAGCCTCAGCCAGGGGTTAAGCCACCATCAGGAATCTTCAGAGAAGTAGTTCAATCTTTTAAAGACTGGAGGAATCTGAAGAGATTAAAAACAGCACTAGTGGAAACTCATCATTTGTGAAGGGCCAATGTCTTTACCTGTTGAGTTTTGAGATTAAGATCTCTCTTACCCACACATGCCAAGTTTCTGTTGGAATTCCAGTACAAGCTCCCCAGGATCCCCCTCCCTGCTGCCGGGGTGGAACTTGGCAGAAGTGGTGCCTGAGTAAACGATGGCAGAGCTACTCCCCAGATGGTACCAGATGGGGTTCTGTGAACCCAGGGAGCCCCCCAGGGTCACAGCCTGTCTCATCTCGGCCGCGGAGCTCCACTACAGCATGGGTTCATCACTCTTCTGCTTCTTTTTTCTCTACAGCAGGACATTCCTAGCAGCTGTTTGTGACCCTAAAGGTCACAGAAATCCTGGCTCAGGGGGTTCTCCAGAACGTGATTGTGTTCAAGGGCATTCTTTGACCATAGCTCCCGGCTCTCAGCAGATTTTGGTGAGAAAAGGATGAGGTCCAGGCAGCCCTTGGGCTTCTTCTTGCCAAAATCCAAGACCCAAGATAGATCTTTTTCAGTCTCTGCTAACTCTTTTGTGCATAATCTGATCTCCTTCCCTTCTCTGCAGCAGGCTGGGATATTCCTGTTAATTATCACCTTGAAGACTTTGCTTTACAATGCTTTGCCAGCCAGGTACCATTAATCACCCACTAAGGGCTGGGCCCTTAATTGCCATCCATCCTAGAGCCATTAATGGTACTTGTCCATTCCTCCCCTGAAGGCGAGGTGATAGCAATCACTATCGAGCATTCCTCCTGACCGCAGCTGCAGTGAAGAATTTGAATTTGCCACCTGGGAAAGCTGACTCACGCTGAAATAGGAAAAATTCCTTGTATTGTTGTGACCTCCTTGATTATGGAAAACAATCTTCAAAAAACTCAAACAAAACAAAACCCACACCGACCAGGAAAAAAAAAAAAAAAAAAAAAAGAGGAAAAAAAAAAAGTGTTCCAAGATTGTGACTTGATGTAAGTCTGACAAACAAATTCAATGTAAATAGTTGCAATCAGCAGTATATTTCAGTGGTTTAAAATCTGCACCTATTGACAATGAAGGAAGTGTTTTGCAGAAGATAGACATTCCTCCCTGCTTTTTGCAGTCCCACAGTAAATTGCAAATACAAGGAAAAGCAATGAGAAAAGGGGTTTTACACCACACGATGGAGCCATAAGTCTACACAACGACTCCTCGTTAAAGTCCGTCCTTTCAGAGCAGAAGGGGCCTGAAAAGTGAGAAAATGATCACAAAAGAGACAAAGATGTTGATCCTTAGATCAGGCATGAGAAGGAGCAGAGCAGACTTTAACAGAGTCCTGAGAATCCTTTGCAGGGGAGCAAAGTGTTTTGGTGCCTCTCTAACCAAACAGAAGGGGTGCCTGGACGATTTCTCTGTGCCAGCTGCTGCAGAGCACCCCTCAGCTCACTCACCTGGTTCAGGTAAAAGTAGGACTCTGCCTCCTGCAAGTACATCTCCTCTTTCTGCTCCACGGGCAGCCCTGCCAGCAGCTCGTAAAACACGTGGTAGTTCCTCTCCCCACGGGCCTGACGGGACACATCCGTGGAGTCGATCCATATCCAGCCCCAAACCCCTCCAGAACACACTCACAGAGCAGGATCAGGTTTCCCACTGACACCTTAAGAACATTCCATCTGGGAGAAGTCCTTTTCACACAGCTCTAATATTCGACCATTTCCACACTCCAGACATTAAAAACTAATTGAGG
This sequence comes from Hypocryptadius cinnamomeus, assembly GCA_013400635.1. Classification (NCBI taxonomy): domain Eukaryota; kingdom Metazoa; phylum Chordata; class Aves; order Passeriformes; family Zosteropidae; genus Hypocryptadius; species Hypocryptadius cinnamomeus. Next base: position 37,225 of record VYZP01064585.1, on the reverse strand, counting down.
GAAGATCCAACTTCCAGTAATCCCTAATAAGTGGCTTAATTCTACCTGTTTGAGACCTCCTATTTTATTCAAATAAAAGAAGTGTGCTTTTTATTTAAAATTAAAAAAACCCCTGTGCTATATGGAGGGGACATAGTTCTTGCTGGTAGAAGAAATGGAAAGCAATTCTCATACTAATTCCCACCCCTGTTATTTAACAGTAAATTTAAGACTAAATGTTAATAAGGGAGAGAGGGGGCCACTGGTCCTTACCTGAAACACCACACGAGACTTCTCCAGCAGGTACTGGGAGATGGATGTTCCCACCACAGTGCCACTGAGCATAAGACAACAGATCCAGTCAGAACCTGGGGACAGGTTTTCTGCAGACTTGTGTTTCTGCAGATAAGAACAATCTTAGGGACATAATCTACATGAATTTCCAAAATATTTTGAAAAAATTGTGGGACTTTCATGGAAACCAAGCAAGCACTGAATAAGAAGGAAAGTCATAACGTGGGTAGGAATAAAGGTGAATTATCTTAACAGTCTGAAACAACCATCAGAGTTTCACAAAGTGTCTGTACCTGACCTGTGACTGCAACTGAGGGCTTGATAAATGACCTAGAAGAGGAACTGAACAGCAATGGGACAAAGCTTTCTGCTTGTATGAAATTACTCAGTGAGGATGAAGGCCAACTGTGAATAAATGCAGACAGACCTTACAGTGCAAAGTGATTGAACAAGAAAATGGCACATGAAAGCCCTTTGTAGATAAATGTGAAGTGATGTGTACAGACCTATCTTCACATATAAACTCTAATTTAACCATTGCTCCTTAGGACTGAGACCTGAGGGTTACGATAGTTCCATGAAAGAATCAGCTCAGGGCTTGGCAACAGTCAGGAAAAAGCCCCAAACAAACCAACCAAACCCAGAAGTTAGAAAGGAGGCAGGCTCAAAGCAGAAAGGTGTTTTTCTCAGAACTGGTTAGACCTGTGGAACACTTGAAGGCTGTTGCAGAGACATCAAGTTTCTATGAGCCCAAGAGGAAACTGGAATACCTCAGGAGACTGAAGAAAACTCCTGAGCTGCTGCAAATGCTGAAGAGCTCAAGGGGTTTTAGGGAAAAGCATTGTTTGTATTTGGGCCGTTCTTGCCTCAGGCAGTGCTTGAGGTCAGTGCTGAGGACACAGCAGGGTATCACATGGGTCCTTGGTATAAACCAGTTCAGCCATTCTTATTTTCTTAATTTAACTCATCTTGACAACCAAGATCTGTTCTTTTGGGAGGAAACACAAAAAAGCAAAACAGGGGTGTAAACTCACCCTCTCCCTACCCTGATAGCAAGAGTGAAGGGGAGGGAGGGTTAATGTGTGAGCTCTCAGCACTGCTCCACCTGGTCTCACCCAAACACCCCTTGGCAGCTGGAGGGACCCGAGGAGATTCTTCAACTCACTGTCGCAGGTGGACGTTCAGCAGCTTTCCAAAACGGCTGGAGTTGTCATTAAGGACGGTTCTTGCATTTCCAAAACTCTCCAGGATGGGTAGGACATTGCAGGGCTGTAGAGAAAAGAGGGAGGGGACACTTCAGTAGCAATCACAGGTTTTTAAACTCAAAAGGATTTATGTACCTGTCAGTTTGAAAAGATAAATAAAAAATGGGACTTCACAGATATAATTCTCTCATGGGTAAAAGATGTCTTTTTAAATGTATCCCGTATCATTATCTCTAGCCAGTGGTGAGTTGCTCTGTGAGCTCTTTACCCTCACTGCTATAATCTTTTACTTTACTTCTGCTCTGTTTGTTCTGATTCACCTCCCAGACTCTGCTGAAAGCTCTCTGTGGCAGCAACCAGCTCTCTGTCCAAACAGATCCAGAACTTTTCACAGCATCACATCTCCCAGGTATTAAAATACAGAGCTACAAATACACCAGCTCTCCTTGAGTCTTTATGGGAGCTTCACCTTGGACCACAAACCCTCCCAAGCCCAGCCAAAGAAATAACAGCAGCAGCAGCCTCTCTGCCCTGGCTTTGGCTTCTTTTCCCTGCCTAACCCTCATGGCCTCCAGCCAAGCTCACTTGCCTGTTACCTGTCTGATCCTGTGGCTGTCAGGTCCCTGGTACAGCATGGTCAGGTATTGCACAATGGCTTTGGCAGCTTCTGTTTTACCTGATCCACTGTGCCCACTGCAGGAGCAAGAGGTGGAGAAGTTGGCATCAAAACAGAGGTACCTGATCTAGGCACATCAGAGGCCCTGCTACAGCAAGTCAGAGGGGTTGTGCTGATTTACAGTTGAAGATCCATCACCCATTCCTTGAAACACTGAGACAGCCTGACAAAATGGGCTGAAAAAGGATTCCCCTGGGGAATACCAGACTCCTTCTCTCCCACTCCTCTGAAGTGAAACTAAATTCAAACTGTTATTTGCACAGAGTGAAATAAAAATCTTCCTTACTTGGGTTCTCCACAGGCAGCCCTCACATAAAAGCCAGAAGGATCAACTTAGAGGCAGTGAAATACAAAAGTGGAACTTTTACATAATGAAATCAAAGGGCCTCCAACAAAGCCCTTCACTTCCTACCTGATGAGGACACACTGCTCCTGCCCTGACGACTGGGACAGCGTGTAGGCCATCTCTGCTATGGCAAAGATGTGTCTGCATGGACAGAAAGGAGCCCTCAGTAACTGACCCCACATTTCCACCCCACAAGTGCAGCACTGACAGGGTCCTCATCAGGGATCTACATTAGAGATGGGCCAGTGTCTTCATCAAAGAAACTTGACCTAAAAATCACAGAAAGGTTTGGGTTGGAGGGACCTTAAAGACCATTTCATTTCTCTGCAATGGGCAGGGACAGCTTCCAGTAGACCTGGTTTTTCCAAGCCCTGTCCAGCCTGGCCTTGGACACTTCTGAGATGAACTTTAGCTCTGTGGAATTGTAGGCCCAAGCAACTACAGCTTTGCCAAATGAACTGTTCACTTCCTGTGACATTCATCCTGCTCTACCAGAGAACTGGAGGACAATAAAATACTTTCTGGAATAAAAGAAAACCTTTACAAACAGAACAGGGTTTAGAGAGTTATTTGATAATGAAAAACATACGGGGCATTTTTTGAGAGAGTCCCTTGCTGGTACTCGGTAGCCACATCTTCGGAGTAGATACTGAGGTCTTTGAAAGGATTCACAGAAATCAAAATTTGCCCAATGTAAGTCTAGGACAAAAATAAGAAAGGGGAAAAAAATCTGGGGGCTTCTTAGAATTTTCTGAATGAGGAATGCAGCTGAATGCATATATTAATACAAATATACAAATTCCCTTTAAATAAATATTATTTATTCTGACTATACTGCCAACTTATTGAGAACACAGCTTTTCAGTGGTAATTTTCAAATCTCTGTCATTAATAATTTGGGATAAGTGAGCACTCACTGGTCTGTGGTAATTTTCTCTAGCCACTATCTATTCTCCACATGAAGTTACAGGCACAGGTTTGAACACTTGAGCCAGCAAATGGAAAAGAACAATTAACCATCCACAACCAGATCTGGACTGCAACACTGTAAATGTTTGCAGAAGCTCTGAGGCTTCTTCTCAAGATCCACAATTTTTAACTCAGAACTTCTCTGCTAAAATAGCAGATTCCCACTAGGAGCGTCTGGGGCTAAAAAGGAGCCCAAGTATGCTCACAGGTTGGCAACGAATACCTAAATTACAGAGAAACTCTGGAACTTCCAGATTTTACCCCAAATATTTCATGCTACCTGATTTCTGAGCAAAAGCTGCGTGAGTACTTTTTATAATTGTTCTCAGTAATGAGTGAGATACTTGGTGCATTATTAAAGCTTGATGGCATAATATAAATTACTTTCTCTTAAAGTTCATTGTTCAGAGTGAATGAGCACTGAAGAAAACCAAACCAAACCAAACATCACTATCCATACATAAATGAGATTGTGATGGAACCTCTTCTTCAGGCACAGCAGGACTGAGCTCTCAGAGACTTCCCTACAAACAGAGGAAAGGACTTGTCAGCTATAAGCTTCACTTGCATGTGTTAACATTAAATATTAACCTTTCTGCCCTCCCAAGGATCACAGAATATTCTGAGTTGGAAGGGACCCACAAGGATCATGGAGTCCAGCCCTTAACTGAAGGGCTCACATGAGGATTGAAGATTTTGTGGGGAGCTGGGACTAAAACTCTTCACTGCCTCCATGTGGTTCCAACATCCTCAGGATTAAACAGGTCAGAGAATGGAGCATTCAAAGCTCAGAACTTCCTCTGTGTGATCCCAGCTCCTCATACAGCCTTTACAGGTGTTTATCTCAACAGGGTGACAGGAGGGGAGGATGTGTGAGGAGCAGTGTCAGGGGCTTATCTTTCAACAACAGCAGTGAACCAATGGTTTAACAGCTCTTAAAGATGTAGGACATGAATTTTTCACAGCTGAAGGCAACAGGAGTCACTAAAGCCACAGATGCCAGTAGGCAAAGAACACAGAAATGTGCTTCTCATCCTGCAAGCTGTCCTTTCTTACCACTCACTTCATACAATAAGAAAGGCATGTTAAATTCCAAATTCTGTCCTTCTGCTGCATCACAGAACTCACATCAGCCTCTAAACCTAATTTCCCCTACCCATTAAATATTTTGGGGCATTTTTAGAACCCATTTCAGGACTGAGAACCATTTAACAGGAGAGACAGAGTTCCAGGGATGCAGCTGTACAGAAGTGTGTTAACCAGGCTGAGCTGCTGGCTCTGGGGTGTGACTGCAGAGGTTCAGTGTGCCCACTCAGTGCAGCAGAGCCTGGGGACACGCTCTCTGTCACAGTCAGGAGCTCCCTCTGCACCTCTGCTCCTCCCCAGTGACTCATTGTAGTCCATAACTTCACTACTAAAATTCAGTCTTTTACTTAGCTTTTCAGCAGAGCATCAGTTACTCAGCAATGATACACATCCAATCAATTCTATTTTCTCCCACAGAGGAAAAATTTTATTTTCTCCTATCTAGCTAATCTACCTAGCTAATGTGTTTTCTATTGTTGAATCACCTTTGCAGGATAACAAGCAAGCCCTTGTGACCTGAATGAGCTGCAGACACTGAGGACACCTACTCCAGTCTGGTTAGATCTTCGATCTCCTCAACTTCTGCACAGTGCTCTTCACACATGTACACCTGAAATGCACAGATACACGACTGAAAATCAGGGGAAGTTCAGTTCCAGTCCAGTACTGGGGACAACACCTGTACCTGTTTCTGCATGAACTCCATCTCCAGGATGTTATCAGCAACATCATCTGCCTCCCACTGGTCCTTGCAGACCCTCACACGGCTGCTGGCCAGCTGGGGCTCCTTGGAGATGGCCCATTTGCTCAGGTTCTCCATGGTCGGCCGTGGCAGCAGCAGCTCGGAGTTCAGCCACACTGCAGGGTCACATCCCTGCCCCTGCTGCTGGGACCAGTGCACGCTAGGAGTGACCATGGATCCTGCAGTCTGGAGGACACCTGAACCCTCCTTGGTATCTACCTCACTGCAATAATCTGAGGTATGGATTGGCTCCTCTTCTTGGCATGGGAGGAAGCCCTGCTCGCTGTTTCTCTGGCTTGGATCCATCAGAGATCTGGGAAGGTCACGTTTGAATCTGGAAGCATGTTGCACAGGAGTGACAGATTTTCTTTCTGATGGAGAGTTCAGTTTCTGTAGGGAATAACCATTGCCAGAGCCCCTAGACAAGGAGTTCTTAGCCTTAATCAAGCTGTGGACTCTGGGGAACACTACAGCAAACTTGGCATCAGTAGCACTGTTCTTCTCATCCGAGCATGGAAAGGAACTGGTTCCATGAAGAGGGGAATCACCAGGAGGCAAATCAATGTATCCCACTTCCTCTACCATTTTAGAGCCACCTTTCCCCTCCACTAATGAAGCAGAAGATTCTTTGTCCCTTGGCTCAGCCCTCTCCAGCTGTCCAGCTGCACCAGGGACGGCTTTGCCAGACCGACCAACCCACCCAGCTGTGCTCAGAATCCGGATTGCCATTCTACTTCTGAACCCAAAAGGTTTGCTGCTCCTCTTCTTCTTGCCAAATTTCTTCAAGAGCCATCTGGAGATACCAATTGCACGTGCCACACTCAGCAGTCGAGCTTTCAGCCTTGCTTTCTTGGCAGGTTTTTGGCCAAGCCAGCTGGTGACTTTTGTAAAAGCAGAGCGGCTGTGCAAGTGCTTGGATCCTTCCCCACCGTGCACAGGTTCTGTTTCAGAAGGTGCCTCTGCAACCACTTCTTCTGCTTTCTCTTTTTGTGCCTTTGTAGACTGGCCTGAACTCTGTTTAACTTTTCCAATAACTTTTCCAACTTTCTTCTTCTTTCCAAGGAGCTGCTTATCAGATGATTTTTTTGTAACTGTGGAGCAGCTTGAAGTATTTAAACTTTTCTCTCCAAAACTCTGAGCTCTGTTGGGTTCTCTTTGTTTACTGGGAGTTTCTAGAGTCATGGATTTTGAACAGATGCTTTCAACATTGTTCAGGTCTGAGCTAGTTCCCAAAGCCATCTGGGCAGAATTTGGTTTCTGGCTTGGTGATAGTTTGGTCTCAGCATTTTTATGCTGGTTTTCCAGACTGAGGGGAATTTGGGATGGAGAAGAACATTTCTTTGTAAGCATCAGTGCTGGTAGGTCCTGCCTGCTGCAGTCTGAACTGTCCCTCTGTCTATCTCCAGCCTCTTCACATTGTTCTGGGATCTCACACTTCCCAGGTTTCTCCTTCAATGTCCTCTGCTGCTTGGAGAGGAAAGAGCCATCTTCTAGCTCTCTGCCTTCATCATTCACCTTCTCTTCCTGTTCATATTTGCGAAGGTGAATGTGGAGTTTTGCTTTCACAGCAGTTGGGAGTGGTTCTGTTTTTTTTTCTTTTACTTCATCAGTGTTCTCTGCAGTGCTGCTCTCCACACTGCTGTTGGAATTCACGTGTCCACCTTTTGACATATCTTCAACTCTGTCATTTTCTAGTATCTTTTCCTTGTCTATTTCAATATTTTCCCTGTTCTTAACACTCTTAACTTGGAGTCCTGAAGTGCTTAACTGATCATCTGCCTCACTGCTCTCAGCTGGAGCACATTCTGGTTGTCTCAGCAAGTTGTCTGGCTTCCTCATCTTCTCCTGTGCTCCTAATCCTGCAAATTCAGTGCCTTCAGCCTCAGATTCAGTTTTCCCACCTGTGGTCACCAGCTCCTTTTCAGGTTCAATAGATGCTTCCTTGCTTTCATCAGCCAGTTCCTTGTGGACTTTTCCTTCATTCACAGGAGGATCTTTGAGCACAACTTCTTTCTCACTGTTGCCATCTGACTCGGAAGAGCTGCTCCTCTCTTCGGAAGAGCTGCTCTTCTCTTCACTGCAGGAAGTGCTGCCCACCACAGCCTCCTCTGTACCCATTTTGTGGGTTCCATGGCCTTCACTGCTGGAGTCAGAGTAGGAGTTACCTGAGGTTTCCAGAATATTTTCATCCTCACTTTCAGTGATGACAATCCTGGTAAGATTTTCAGCTTGCTTTTCCCCAGTCCTCTCACCTTTTTCCTGTGCTGTACTGCCTTGGTATTGAGAACCTGATTTCTGCTCAGAAGCCTCCTTGAAGTCCTGATTCCCTTTGTGCCTTCCCCTGGGGTTCTGTGCCTTTTCTGCCAAGTTCTGCTTCTGCAAAGAACCTTCAGCACCTTGCTTTGTGATTGCCTTTACAGCCCCCAGCTCAGTGCCTCTTTCACCAACACCAAGTCTCTTTCCACATCTCTTTTTAAAACTCCGTTTCTTTCTGTTTGTGGTGGCTTTTCCCTCCTTGTCACTGCTGTCCTCACTCTCCTGCCCTGATGTCATTTCCCATTGCTTGCAGGCTTTTCCTTTTTTCCCCTCCAACCTGGACTCTCTGTGTTTTCTCCCCAGACCAGATTCACTTTTATAATTTCTCCTGCAGGCTCTTTTTCTCCGGAATAACTTCTTGTGGTCATTCTCTTTGCTTTCCTGAGGCCTCCCCAGCCTCTGGATTTTTACGGGCTCTTCTCCAAGGCTGTCACCTTGTCCAGGAAGTGACTCTTTGCCCTTCCCTTGGCCTCGGCTCTTACCCTCCCTCCTCTTCCCACAGCAGATCTTTGAGTCTCCTGAAGAGTTTTTCTCACAATTGAACACCTTCTCCTTCCCAGCCTTTTTCTGCTGAGTCTTGGATTGGGAAGGAGACATTTCCTCAGTGTTCAGGAATATGCCAGGGCTTATCTTGACCCACCTGTGAAAGGAAACATTGTGCATTTCACTGTGAAATAAGCTACAAAGGGAAGCCAGATGCTCCAGAGCACTAATTTGCCTCTTTTCTGTGGAGCCAAATAAATGTTTGCAGAGCCTTGCCTGTGCAGTGCCAAACTGACTGCCCTATTCAAGGTTAATCTCTGGCTTATTTTGTCACAAATCACCCTGATTTTCTTATTTTATTAGAATCGTACCATCATAGAACATGATGACCTGGAAGGGACCCACCAGGATCATCCAAGTCTGACTCCTGGGGCTGCACAGGACACCCCAAGAATCCCATCATTAGGCCACGTGTCCCTGATTTTCTACAGCTGACAAAGGTTTGGACATACTGTAGCTCAAGATAGAATGATTCTTTTATTTCAATTTCTGCTTCTCCAATACCTTTCTTTGTGCTGAAGAAGAGAGGAACACATCCAATGATCTATTGTGAAATAAACATCAGAGGCAAACACTGCTCCAGTGTGTCATAACATCTCCACTCAACTGGCCCTGAGTGCTCTGGCATTCCCTGGCAGTGTGGGAAATGGTCAGTATCCCAGCTGTTCACCTCTTTATCTCTTTATCCTTCCTCTAATCATATACATGGAATAAAAGATGTAAAAGTACCCAAAGGATTGGTCCTGATCTTTCAAGCTAAAGCAAAATATCACTTCTACCCTTTCCAGCTATCCAGACTCTTTATTTTATGAGTCAACCCTTTGCTGCTTCAGACATGCCACTGGGGCCCCTGGGAGTGAATGAAGTGCTGATGGCAGAGCCTGGGTTTGGGTCCCCAGCACCAAACACTGCAAGCAAAGGCTCCAAATCACAAGTCAGTAAGAGCACAACTGAAAGGAAATTACGGATCAGAGAAAGGAAAACTTGGAGGTGAGTGGATGAGGAGAATGAGACTAAGAGAAAAATCTTACAGCAAGGAAACCCATCAGTCTTCAACACCTTCCCAAAGAAAACAGATAAAAAGGCTCTTGTTGGGGCTATTTGGGACTATCTTGGTAATTCCATTACCCAGTGATGGGCAGGGAACAAACCAGCACATGGGACAGGGAAATTCCATTATATATTTTGTCCTCTCATCTCTTTCTCTGTTGAAGTCTTCTCTCAATTTTCTCCTTTTTCTTTCTCTTTGTTCTTCAGCCAATTCTGTGGATTCTCCACAGGCAGAAGAGAAACTTCCAGCCATCACAAATTTACAAATTCTGTCAGTGGGTAACGGAGGATGCAGCAGTCAAGATTTTGTTACTGATTTCTCCTCCATTAACTTATTTAAAGGCCGAAATCCAGCATCTGGAAATCTCCACTCACTTGTTAGATTATTATGGGATGCTGGCAATATATTTACCTGTCTGACACTCTGGCCTTCCCCCAGTGGCCATGGGTGCAATGTCTGTACACAAGCTACAAGCCCAAAAGGGTTTTGGCCAAGGTTTCCTGGAACTTCCATCCACACTCATCTCCCTGCCCCAGGGAAGGGGATGGGGGAAAACACAGTCAAGATTGCAATTCAGTGAGCTTTAAAAGCTTTAAACCTTTACAGCTGCTATAAAGTCTGACAAGGAATGAGAATTTTTAGCACTTAGTACCTCAGCAAAGATGGAAATCCAGCCACTCTCCATACTATCTTATGATCTGATTGCACAATGAAAATTGTCCAAGCGTATTTACAAGTTATTAAAATAAATTTTGGAAAAGGCCATTAAAAAGTACATTTCAGTACTCTGGGAGCAACTCTGTAAGAAACCACTCAGTGAATCAAAAAGTTTGTCTCACCTCAGTCACTCCAAGGAGGGCAGCAAAACCACATTTGAGATTTCCACAGCTCAGGAAGGATGATGCTCTAAGAAAAGCACATTTGGTGTGTGTAAAGCACAGGGGTTTATTGCAAATGTTGGTTCCTTTTCTGTACCATGTATTTTGTGCTGTTCTGCACCACAGAACAATTTGCAATGGGGAAAAACAGCATCTCCCTTTCTCCCAGCTGCAAATCTGATACTGAACCAGAAAGTTGCTGCCCTGAAAGCAGTTACATACCCAACAATGTGTCCTTAGGGTTCCCTCTAAACTTGCTTTTTTTGTTCTGGTCTAGAGCTGACTCTGTTCAAACCCTCCTGGACCTCTGCCCAGTGCAGAGTTCATCTCTGAACACCAATCCTCTTCCCTTCCTCTCTCTGAACAGGACTGTCATACACAGGTGTCTGGTCACCTCATTTCAGCTCCCCCCTCCCCACTTAATACCCCAATACTCCTGGCCTAGATCTCTAAATCCTGCAACAAGACTTTTGTTACTGAGATTAATGGCAGCTGAATTAGACCCTAAATCCTCAGTACAGAATAGTTGTTAATATTCTGTCCTCCTGGGGGCTTAAAGTTGATTCAGCTTCTCTACAGTGCCAAATGCAGGAGAAAATAATAAATAAAGGTCTGCTTTTATGTGCTGTCGCTAGATAGTCACATGTCTAAAGCCTTCCATAAAACAAAAATGCTGAAATTCTTGGATGAGGAGGAAGGTCAGGAGCACTGTCCAAATTTGTAGGGAGCTTAAACACAGAAGTTTACTCACTGTAAAGACAGGACCCCAGAGTGAATCTGGGTTAGAGAGTGAAAAACTGGAGTTGACAATTCTTCAGAGACAGGGCTTTAGAGCAGATTGGTTTGTAACACCACTGTTATTACTGGGAATGGGAAGCTGAATCACTGCTTATATAAACAATTCCTTTGACATCAGACCTGCTCTGATTAACTGCTCTGGACCATCTGCCTGCTGGACACACTGCAGCAGGTGGAAGATGCTGCTCATCAGTTTTTCAGCTCCCCTCACCACACCAACTTCACCTAAATCACTACAGGAAAAAGAATAATTCAATGGCATTCTCTCTTTTTAGAAGAAATGGGAATAACTCACAGCAGAGAAAGGAGATCCTCAGTGCTGTCAAGAATCACAGCATGAACATACAGATAAAAAGAAGAGCAGAAAGCTCACACTGCTATTTTAAGACCAATAGGGAATTAATTGTCTGTCTTCCCTGGATTCTCCCAACTCATACAGAAGAAAGTACAATCATTAATATTAAAGGGACCTGCCTGGAACTTAATTCTTAAGTTTCTATTTCCATTCACTGTACAAATTGCTCTAACCCCTTCTTTTATCACTCTGCACAGTAATTTTTTGTAACATACCTACACTGATTCCAGCCAGCTGCCCCGTACCTGGATCACAGGTCACATCCATGCAATGGTAGCATATTCCCTCTCCCATGCCTTGTTTCCATGCAGCCCAGGGTTTGTTCCAGAGTTCTTGCAAGCCTGCCCAGCTGAGGAGTCTAACAGGGATTCTGGCTGGGCTGTGCCCCAAGAGCAGATAATTACATGTGTATGGAAGGAGAGTGACATCAATAATTCAAGCTTTCTCATGGTATCTTTTGAACTTTTCAACCAGTAATATCAGCAGCTGGCTTGCAGAGTTTGGAATAAAAGAAGAGGTGGGATTTCACCTAGGTTGGGGTCAGATGTGGTATGATTAGGTGCACCCCCAAAAAAAGGGGGTCAATTCCAAACCAACTGAAAGGGTCAATTCCAAAACCAAAATACATCCACTATAATGCAAGAGGCTACCAGACAAGGCACAGTAAAAACTACCTAAAAAAAAAGCTTAGGCCAGTGAAAATAATGAAATCATAGGACCCTTTTATTTGCAGCCCTGGAGTTTTATTCCAGGGAGCCAAGCACGGATAGCTCAGCCTCTGCTCTCTCCTTGCCAATACCAAGATCTCTGCTGAAACAGGAAAGCAGTTTCCAGCTCAGCACTGAAAAAGACAGCAAAACTGGCACCATTTTTGCCCTCATTATGCCTAAATCTCAGTCCAAATCAAGCAGAACGACTAAATCTCCTTTCAACTCGAATTTCCAAATAAAGTTGTTCTCCTCTTGCAGACAGGCTGAGGTTACTCACAGGCAGTGTTTGTGTCCATGAAACTCTGTTTAATTCAGGGACAGTTTTGCCCTGCCTGGGCTGTTCTCAGGAAATCAGGTAACAGAGCAGGCACAAATGCTCAGTGTGAGCCTCCCCCTGCTCTCCCCAGGCTGCAAAGGGAGAGCACAGGGACACCAGGATTTAACAGCTCTGAGGGTGTCACTGGCTCTGTAAGGTTTCCTGCCTCCTTCCAAAAAGCCTTTCCAGAGGAGCTGAAGATTAAACAAAATTAACTCAGGTCTGGCCAGCCACCAGAACAAGTGACCTAAACGTGAAACGTGATAAGATTTTAGATGCTTTGCAGCATTAGTTTGGGTGGGACCTGTTTGTCCACCTCCTTCCTGGCTGTTACTTTCTGCACCTTGAAGACTCCTCCATTAAGAAGCAAAGATAAAACCCGGGGGTTGAGCTGGAGACCTCAAGAATTTTACCTGAGGTTTCTGTCCCTGGATGCTCCACTTCTCTTAGTTCACAAGAATGAGACTGTAGAGCAACAGTGTAGTTAATTATTTCATCACTTTCTTTTGTTAACTGGCCACAAATCACTCTCTATCCCTCTGCAGAAAAGGGCTCTCTCCTGTAAAGCCCAGAATGATTGATGGCATGTGGAGCATCAATTCCTTAACGAATCTTGGAGAAAAGCCCGGGGGCTCTTAGCTCTAAGCTTCTAATGCGTGTGGCAGGGAGGAGAAGCTGCTCTGAAAAATTCAACTCTTGAGGAGGAAATGGCTCTAACAAACTCCATCAGCATCAGCTGGAGCCTCTTCAAGGCTCTGCATAGCCCAGGCAGCACTCGAGCTGCTGCTTTGATTTCTGTGATTTGTCAGAAGCCTCAGACATTTGGGGCTCACCCTGGGAGGGCTGAGATGAAGCCACTGATCACATTCACTTCAGACTCCTGTCTGCTCTGAGCTACCTGAGATGGGAAAGGCTAAACTGGTGCTGTGCAGATACTCCCTCCCCACCCCAGTCTCCAGCCTGGCTGTCGCAGCACCTCTAACCTGAACTCTCTGCACAGAGTGAACACATTTGTTTGCCTTTTAAGTGCTGCTGGCAAGATGCTGGCAGTTGGTTCATATCTCCTTAAAGGAGAGGCAGATAAGCACCAGGAAAGATGAAACCCTTCCAGATTTCAGCTCCAGATCCCCAGGTAACTGAGAGTGGAGTTTCCTAAAGATTTCTTCATTTATGCAAAATCCCAGGTCCTTTCAGCCAGAATTCAGCCACTATGATTTTAAAAAGTTATTAGTGAGTGATAAAACATCAGAATCACCTTTTCACTGAAAATTCTTAAGCCAATTACATAAAAGAAAAGCTTTTGATGCTATTGTGTAAAAGAGACATGAAAAGTAACTCAATTTAAAAAAAAATTACTAAATCACACAAATAAAAGAGTAGAAACTGGCTGCGATTTGTCAGAGAAATTACACTTTGCATAAATTCCCAACCACCTTGTTTCCTTGGTAATAGCTCAGGTAAAGAGATTGGTCAAAGCTATTCTTAAGAACATCTGGTTTTAAGACAAACCCCCTAAACATATAAATAGAGTTTCCTCTTGGCTTGACTCCACAGCAAGTAGAATTGACAATCCAGTCAGGACTCTGAAGCCTGTCAGACTTGTTTAATGATATACCTTTTTTATGTATCTCCCCTCCTTCCCACCACCCCAGTTGCATTAATATAAAAGATCTCCACTCTTGCTTGCATATCATATGCTGCCTCATATTGACAGAAAATATTCTCCTTTGAGCCTGTACCCCAGGCTACTGAGGGAGAATTCCAGACCTCTCATTCCTGACCTCTGGCTGTTTCAAACTGGGCTCTGCTGCTTTCTTCCAGCTATTTTAGGACAAGCCAAAAGGTCTCCAAGGGCCTCTTCCCCAGCCATAACCCGATGAAGCCAAATAAAATATTAATTGCAAGGAGAAACCAAAACAATTAAGTTACACAGGTTTGAAAACAGCCCCCTTAAATATTTCAGGAGCACTTTGTTGCCCAATTGTCTGCCGTTCAGCAGGGCTGGATGATCCTGTTACACTGCAAGGCAGTGTCCTGTGACCCCATCCCCGGGTCAGAGACAGCCCCAGGCTCTGGGCAGGGATGGACCTGAGCTGGGTGAGCTGAAGAACTCTGTGCTAAGACAGGGCTCAGACTTCTCCCTTCTAATCCCCTGAGTGACCTCTGTGGTTGTGCCTAAAGGGAGCAAACCGAGGAGGCAAGGCCAGGCAAGCCTACACTAAATCCAGTCCTGGTTTGGTAGCACCAGTGAGCTCCTGGAGAGCAGTGGCAGCAGCAGCCAGAAACAGGCCCAAGGCTCATCCCACTGCTCCTTCACTGCTGCTGTGCCGTGTGCTGCTCTGGGACTCAGGATGTGATGTTTGTACTTTCGTTTTACTGGGCACACCGAGGAACCTGGGGGGCCTCAAATGAGCTGTCCTTGCTCTCCTTCCCTGTTTCTGCATAGCTGGGAACCATGGGTTCGATAGAGAATTCCTCTGAGCCAGTGAAATCCCCTGGATTTAAACCAGGTTTCAACCCAATTATACATGAAAGCAAGAGGCTTTTTAATAGTGGGGGGTGGGCTACAGCCCCAGGGCTGTTCTCCCGTGGGAAATGAGTGCTCTGCAGAAAGCAGCTGAGCCCCTAAAGCACAAATCAAAGGCTCAGAGTGGAATGTCTGATTGTGCAGACTGAAACGATTACACCCAGGTAGTTGAAAATCCCCAGCAGATTCTAATAAACTTGCAGAGATAAAGGTAGAAGGAATCATGCAGCTAAGGGTGAGGTCTCATGTTACAGCCAAACTGACTTTGTGGGGCCACTCCTTCCTTCCAGTGTTTTCTGTATTCCCCAGCTGTTTCCTTTGCACCAGTGCTGGTGGTCACCTCAGAGCAATTTGATCTTACAGGTAAATTGAGCTTCCTCATGCTGAGCTTCCTCCTAAATGAGAGGCCTGCTTGCCTGGAATTGCTCTTGCTGGTTATGCCCTTATTCCAGATCATAAGGCATTAGTTAGTTAAAAATTAAATTTAAAAGCACACATGTGCACCAAGAGAAGAAAGGGAGCAGGAACAAGCAACACAGGTGGGCAGAACAGACCTTAGCCACAAATGTGAAAATCTTCTGGAGCTCCTGGACTCTGGGAGGAAAACAGGAGGGTACAGGAAGGCCACTGTACCTGGAAGAAAGTTTGGTTTGGAAACTTGGACAGAAGCACAAAGCATATTATCCTATAGAAGAATAACAAACTTTCATGAGATATTGGGCTATTCACATTTTTTATGCCCTGTGATATTGTCTTTACAGTTTTGAGGCACAGGCACTGTTGGTATGGTGCTACTGAAGATCTGAAACAAACTGGGAGTTGTTTGCTGAGCCAGGCATTTGATGACACTCAAAGACTCTTCCCAAGGTGATTGCTTCCAAAACTTGACATTTCTTTTATGGGATGACAAACATTTTCTCTCGTTTAATATTAACTACCCTGTATCTTATGCTCTGTTCCACTGCAGATATTTAACTCCCTTAATCTTCTGTAGATAAATCCTTCTTCATTTTATGAGAGGTCTCACCTCTCCCTGTGCACAGGAGAGATCCTCACATAAATCTCTCTCACCAGATATCACTGTGACAAGGAAATGGTTTACAGAATTTGAGTCACTTCCATGCAGGACACATTCCAATGGAAAGCTCCTTCTGTGCATAAGCAGATCCAGAACAAGCACATCAGTGAGCAAGTTCACCTGCAGAATCAAGCCTGGTCAGTCTTCTGAACAAGAAGTGATCACAGCTACTTTCTGTTCCTTCTCCTCAAAGAAAATCTACCAGGTTAATGGTACCTGCATCCCATGTTATTAATTAATGAGGCAAGTGGAGTTCTGATACATTAATTCATGCCTGTGAATTGAGTTACTGAGAAATGGGCACTTTTCTTGTGCACTAAAAATCACTAGTTGAAGATCTTACCCTCAAACAGGATTTTTTAGTGGTTTAAACAAACCTCTAAGGAATAGCTGAATGGGCAGAGAGAACTGTCAGGAGGAAATCTGCCTGTGCAACATCAGTTAACAGAGATTAATTGGAGCAGGAGTGGTTTCTATCCAATCCAAGGTCTGAGGCTTTAAAAGGGCAAAGCACTTCAGAGAGATGACATGATATTATTTCACTTTGAAATTCTCATGTATCACTCACCACAGTTTCAAAATAGGGTGTTTTAAGGATGGACCCTGGATGCTGCACAACAGGAGTTCCAGTGCCTGGACTGACACTGCTCTTAGCAAAGGGCTTCAGGAGCCTTTAGGGCTGAGGTATTGCCATCTGCTCTGGAACTTCCTAAGTTAAGTATAAAATCAAACCAGTTCTTTTTAAAGGTTAAATCCATAGTAAGTAACTATCACTTAATGCTTAAATTTTATTATTTCCATAAACTGTGCCTCATGGATCTACCTTGACAGAACTGAATTTCCTTAAGATGGATTTTTTTTTTCCACATCCTCATTACTGTTAATTTAAAACATCTTCCTGCAATGAAAGTACAGACAAATATCACCAGCTCTGAACTGTGAGCAAACTGTCACAGCACTGACAAGATCACAGGTAATCGAACTGATTAAGGACTCTGATACCTCCTTTGGTCACAGCCTGCATTTTATCTGCTCTTATCTGTGTCAGAATAAAGTCAGGAGGATGTGTTTGTCTACAGAACAATCACACCCTTGAAAAGCACCTCTCCCAAATTCCACTCCTGTGGCTCACTTGCAGTTAGGAATAAAGCTCCCCCAGCTATAGATGAAGCCACTTTTGTTTCAATTTACTGCCTAAGGAATAACACCAAGCCTTTTCTTATCCTGCCATAGTCTCTGCTTCCTTGGACTCTTACCCCATCAGGACTTGAGCTGCAATATCTGACTTTTGGGGTGATGTTCAGCAGCTCAGAGATGTCTTTGTGTTGCCAATTAGGGTTTTTTTAGGAGCTCAGCCTGCTTTTCAAGGGCTCAGGACAGCAATCTGATACAGGTAAGTTCCCTTTCAGGAAGGAGAGTATGAGCAGAATCCAAGCTTCATTTCTTGAAGACCCTGCCTTAAGCATAAGCAGAGGAGATTGGCTTTAAACAAATGAACAATATGCAGAGTCTGTAGGAATAAGCACACAATGCACAGACTCATCTGCCAGAGGAGCAAACAGGAGGAAGAGATCCTTGTCTTTTGAAGGGCAAGAGTAAGGGACGGGCTGGGCTCTGCCCTTGGAGATACAGGTCCTTCCAACCTTGGGTGACTCTGCCTGATGCTGTCAGCATGTGCTCAGGACCATCCATCTTAAAGAGGGCTCCCTTGCCAAAAAGCTCTTTTAAAATATAACTTAGCTCTGCATATAAGAGCTGTGCCACAAAGAGCTGAAGAAATCAGTTTCTACTCATTTAGCTGGGGAAGAGGTGAGCAGAGGGAAGAGCCTCAAAGTACCTTTTAATCCATTTCTCTCCCTACTGAAACAGGCCACAAGTGCGAGGAGCCCTTTAGCTCTCCTGTCTTGGTTGTGTTCCCAGCAAATTCATCCCTCCATCCCCATGGATCAGCCANAGACCAATTAAGCTGTAAAAAAAAAAAAAAAATCATTCTCTCACTAACCAGACAGGCCTCAGGCTTCATTACCAAGATGAAAAGTACTTCTCCTTCCAACATTATGTTCTTCTAATAGAACTGTTAGACAAATTCTGCAATTATTCAACTNTCTTGAAGACCCTGCCTTAAGCATAAGCAGAGGAGATTGGCTTTAAACAAATGAACAATATGCAGAGTCTGTAGGAATAAGCACACAATGCACAGACTCATCTGCCAGAGGAGCAAACAGGAGGAAGAGATCCTTGTCTTTTGAAGGGCAAGAGTAAGGGACAGGCTGGGCTCTGCCCTTGGAGATACAGGTCCTTCCAACCTCGGGTGACTCTGCCTGATGCTGTCAGCATGTGCTCAGGACCATCCATCTTAAAGAGGGCTCCCTTGCCAAAAAGCTCTTTTAAAATATAACTTAGCTCTGCATACAAGAGCTGTGCCACAAACAGCTGAAGAAATCAGTTTCTACTCATTTAGCTGGGGAAGAGGTGAGCAGAGGGAAGAGCCTCAAAGTACCTTTTAATCCATTTCTCTCCCTACTGAAACAGGCCACAAGTGCGAGGAGCCCTTTAGCTCTCCTGTCTTGGTTGTGTTCCCAGCAAATTCATCCCTCCATCCCCATGGATCAGCCAACATGCATAAAAGGCAAGATGGAAATGAGGAGTTTGGTCATACATCAGTTTCTTTACAAGAAAATCACACTTGGGAGAGGCCATTTCTACCTGGGCAACAGCTGGGACAAATTAATCAACACCAGGATGGTCTCAAGGACCATCCTACTGCTACAACAGCCTTTTCACACAGGGATTTGCAGGTCCTCTGGGAAGCTGCATCTAACCCAGAAAGCTTATCAGACACTCCCATCACCATCATGTTGGAGAAAGAAGTTGAGGAATAACCCAAGCACTTGGGGCTTGTGGCTGTAAGTGAAGGCATTGAGTTTCCTGTGACCAAGGGCTTGTGGCAGATATTGAAGGAATTTTTCCACCTGGTTTACCCCAGGGAATCAGCTACAGCTGCAACACAACCTAGGGCTTTGCTTGAAAGAGATAACAAAGTTTAACATAACTTAGCAAGGACTGCTGGGTTTTAGAAGCAATTTCACACTAAAGCCTGTCTCATCTTTCAGCCATACCAATTCCTGCTCCTATTAAAGACATCCCAATCCATGAGGCCATATAGGCAGTGGTTTGGAGGCGGAACTCAGGACCACAGTCAAGGCATGAAATCCTTTGAGCTGCCATAGACACATACCATATTCTAAGAAACAGACCAATTAAGCTGTAAAAAAAAAAAAAAAATAATTCTCTCACTAACCAGACAGGCCTCAGGCTTCATTACCAAGATGAAAAGTACTTCTCCTTCCAACATTATGTTCTTCTAATAGAACTGTTAGACAAATTCTGCAATTATTCAACTAACAGTTCTATTAGAAGAACATAA
>VYZP01064584.1:2536-13493 GCA_013400635.1 Hypocryptadius cinnamomeus | reverse complement strand
CAGATATTTGCCATGATTGACTTTCAAAGACTGATGTTTTCTCTAGTGGTTCAGACAGCCTCAGATTTTTGGGTATAAATTTGCAGGATTCTGCTTGATGAGTACTAGGAATTATGCATAGAGCAAAAAGTCCATATCCACTATCATTTCACCTCTTAAAAAGACAGAGGCTACTGCAAAATTAGTTTTAACAAATGCATAAGAGTGATAAGCATTTATATTTGTCTTTCAGCAACCCTTGCATCACGATAATTAGCATGTATTTTTATACTTACACACCTCTCATTCCCTTTTAAAAAAAGTTACGAAAAAGAAAAGTTTTATCTGCCTGATTAACAGTCAATATTTTCCTTGCACTCAAGCTTTCATCTGTTGAGAACAGCAAAACATAGTTTTCAGATATTGCTGATGATGGAAAATGTGGAAGTAACTAGAATAAAACCCATGAACAGAGAATTTGTGACATTGATTGTCATGTCATTTCTATTAAATATGGTGGGAAGGGCAGCTGTGAGAAAATAGGATGATGTTATTACTTGTTATGAGAACACGGCACTTCAAAAGATTTGCAGAAACTGGAGTGTTTTATTCCTAGTTTGTTTCAATACAATCCATTAAGTGTCCAGCAACAGCTATCACCTGGTAATTAATTAAGTGGTGTCCAAGTGAGATGCATCAATATTGTCAGCTGAATTTAAATCAAATGTTACTCATGATACAGAATCATCATGGATGTTGAGAAATGATAATCGCTTCTCCTTTGCAGAGGGGAATCAAAAATATAAGCCAGGTTTAAGTCAAAAAGAAAATGAAGAAATGCTGCTGCATTCTTTTGATTCAGTCACAGAGCAGAACTACTGTTCGACATTTTGGGGGTGCCCAATATGTACTGAAAAGTCATAAATAAAGATGTATACTAATTATAAGCTGTTTTCTACCTCTTGTTGCAATAACTAAGCTGTTGATAATGGTGCCAAGAGGGAAATTACAACTTCTCAACAAAATCAAATGTCATTACTTGAAAAGGTATTCTTCCGTATATGCTTTATACTTTTAATAAGAAAATATGGCTGCTGTATCCATAACTGGATTTGATAGCTATATGTCATTAACAAAACTATACTCTGTAACTTTCTTATGGGAAAACAAAGGACAATAAACTGTGAGAAGAAGAAAAAGAAGTCTGAGAATTTAATTTAAATTGAAGTCTGAGAATATAATTTAATAAAATCCAGATATGAATCATGATGTTTAAAACAATTAGTATCCTTGATCCAAGTAAAACAGAAAACTGAGCTTATTCAGGTGTTGTACAAATAAAAATCTTCTAGCTCTATTTAGGGCAGTCTAATAGGGAGAAAATTCAGCTTGTATCAGCAAGATGAAAGTGTGGCACCATTAGACAAAGATCTACATGGTGCATCAGAAGACTGCAAGGGACACTTAAGCGCTCCATTTTAATCATTTATTATATATTGCCAGGAAAATATTGCATTTTTTCCTCATTGAAGGGCAAAAAAAAAAGGCTCACACAGTATTCCCTCTCTTTCTTATAGAGAACTTAAAAAAAAATCTACTGAATCAACTCAATTTACCATTGATGATACGATGTTGATATCAAAATGCTGTATTTGGAAAAGCAACCTGAGAGAGAGTCCATGAAGATGATAAAGAAAACATGCACTAGACAGAATATAAAAACATCTTACCCCCATCAAAATAAGTGTATGAGTTGTGAATACTGCATGAACAACTGGACAAACATATCTAGGGGTGTGCAGCTCCCAGTCCTGCCTGGCTGCCAGTCAAGGTTTGGAAAAGAGTTCACCAGCCACAGCACACATTGCATTTGCAGCTGAAGCTCTGCATATGAAGGGAAGTGAAGTAGGTTTATGAGCAGTCTTGCAGCCATCCCCAACTCAAGATTCAAAAACAGTCTTGGGGGTTTGCCATTGTCTTTGCAGTGTGAAGGGTGATGGTATGACTGTGGGCCACGTTTTTCCTCTATCAAAACAAGGGAAGGAACATAAGTAAGAAAAAGTACTTCTCCTCACTGATCCTCTAGAATTTCCTTCCACATGTGCCACATCAATTCTGTTTGCTGCAAGACATGAAAAAACAAAGAAAATTCAATCTTAATATTTGAATCAACAGCCAAGTGATATAAAATGTGTTATGAAGTAGCCTGTAGCAAGATCTTCTCTGAGATGCTTAGCTTCCAAAGTCCATCATCTAACTATAGAAAATTTGGTGAAAAGCAAGTCAAGATTAATCAGTCTCATTTAACAGAATTATAAATATTTCCTACAATCATATCAGGATAGCAGTTGGCCATATTGCAGAAAAGAGTCATGTAAATGGAAAAGTTATAAATAAATATGTAAGCCTTTTGGTTGGTTTGCTTTGGTTACGTAGAAAAAGAGCATGTTTTTTTAGTCAGGGTAAAGAAAGTTTAATGGTGATTTTAGGCACTGAATTGAAAGAGTAAATTAGAGATAGAAGCAAAGAAAAAAAAAAACCAAAAAGCATCAAGCCCCAAAACCAAGCCAAACCAACCAAACAAACAAAAAAAAACACCCCAAAATAATCAATAACAAAAAAAAAAATCACTCCTGATTATCCATTTGACTGTGAGAATCAATTTAATGAATGCTAGGGTTGAGGTAACTGGTCATTGTCAATGATTACACTGTTTAGGACCTGACAGGAAGTTCTGTGAGGAAAGGAAGCACAGTCATTTCTGTGTTGTGGATGGGGAACAGGTGCATAGGCCATCTTTAATGGGCCCTGGCAAAATCCCAGCTTCCTGACTGCAACAATACAAACTCAAAAGACTTTTCTATTGTCCCCCCAGTTGTCCTGGAAACAGGGGGACAGAGGCTGAAGGGGAACTGCAATGAAATTGAGTTTGGGGTATTTTTTATTAGTCTCCCTTGCATATCATGATGTCTCTTTTCAAGTAAAATTTGGTTTGCAGAAAAAGGCATAGCCAAAGAGACCTGACACCAACCATACAGTCCCACAAAAGGTTAGTATATGAGCCTGTCAAAGGTTTGTGTACCTCTGCATGGTGCTGTAGATTTATTCTGTCTTCAGACCCCAACTTGTTACTTTTCTTCCCCCAACAGTGGAAAAAAGTAGCAATTTTTTTAATCTCCATGTCTGTCAGGAGCAAAGAATGAAAGAAATGGCAACAGCTGCTTATTTTCCACAGGAATGCTATCTCTCCCCTTGGATTCCAAGACCTAAATTACTTTCGCATTTTGTGTTTTTGCTTTCACAGGCAAACTGCTTGTGTCTTTTTTTCAAAGTTCTTTTAAAACTTATCTTTTATGTTTTAATTAGAAATTCATCAAGAATATTTTTCTCTGAAGTTGAAAAGTGAGTTTCAGGCAGTGATTAGATCCATTTCCCTAAAAATCTCCACTGTTTTTACAATCAATCAAAAAACCCCAAGCACTGACAATCTAAAATATGAAGAAATATGGTTCCTTTAGCTGCCAGCAATTGTACCAGAATGACAACACAAAGGAGAAAAAATATTCTCAGATGAGTTAGGGTTATATCCTCAGAATCCCAAACCTCCATGTATTCTCAAAAGAAAACAGTGAGTTCTTATCTTCTCCATGAAATTTCTGTGGAAGTCACAGAAGGGGCAAGACGTCATTTCTAACCAATTTTCCATGTTCAAAATGCAGGTCTACCTTGATGCTGAAACAGATCTACTTCCAAATGGGAAGATTCTAAACAGAAATCCAGAGCTGCAGCTTTGGGAGCCAGCATTAACCAGTCCTTGCACCAGGCTGAATCACAGGGTCAGAAGGTGTTAATTATCAGCCTTCAAAATTATTCATACCAAGAAAGCCAGTTTAGAAATCAGGAAAAATTATTATCATTTTTATAGGGAAAGAAAAAGTGAATATACAACATTCTTAACATCTCTTTAATTTTTCTTTTCTATGTCCTTTTTTTTTTTAAACTGTAATTCTGCATAAAAGGGAACTGGATTAAATACTAACAAAGGAAAAAAGTATTATTCTTACCCTCGCAATTCTCTATCTTACTATTTTATTACAAGAAAGTTTCTTCATTTGGCTGTAAAATGCCATGTCAACTTAAAAGATATGTTTTTTTATGAACAGATGAGATAAAATCTCATCTTTTTACTTTCCCAGAACTTTTATCAGAACTGCATCATTTGATTGTGGTGGATTCAGGCTAAAGAAGGGCACATTGGGACCATGGAAACAAAATCTCTTGAAACATATGAGCTTATTCAACTTAGACATACTTTGTCTGTTCAGGACAGTTATTCAAAGATAAAGTACAAAAGAGAGGAAAGATTTGGGCAAGCTTTGCCCAAGAGATGAGGAAGGTAAGATCCATGAAACAACTCCTGATACTTTTAGTTGTTTGTTTGTGTGTGTGTGTGTGTGTGTGTGTGTCTGTGTACGTGCACAAACCTCTTAATTAAATCTATAGATAGATATGCATATAGATATAGATGATATAGATATAGATTAGATATAGATGTAGATTTAGATATAGATATACATATAGCTAGATATAGATAGTTACAGATATAAATCTCTATCAGAGGAACTGGAAAATACCTCTACCACATCTTCCATTTAAATTCTCAAAACTCTGCATCTCAAGAAGCAAATTGAAAATGCATTCTGGCTACAGCTAATAAGCCTTTGCCCTTGCAGAAAGGCTATTTTCAGAGATAACAGCCTTAAATGTTGCAGGTACAGAGAGAGAGCAATAATTTGCAATTCTGCCCTGCTCTGGAATCACTTAAAATAACCGCCAGGAGTCTTGAAAAGGCTCTGCTGGCAGTAGAATATCTGCTTATGAAACTGAAAAACTATTTTGAAAACTCGGAAAGGAACTGTGGCCCAATTGGATCAATAATTTGGAGCACAGGACTGAACCATTGTGACCACACAACAGAAATAATTGCAGTCCCTGCTGAAATAAGCAACGCAACACAGCTGAGATCAGGCTAATGATTCACTTTGTTTTAAATGTGAATTATTGAAAGCAGGAATCAGAAAGTTCAAGGATGAAATTAGCCTCAAAACAAATTAATCTATTTTAAAGTTTTGAAGAAAAAAAATCAACTTGTACTGTACTGGGAAGAAGAAAATCGACAGAATACAACTCCAAGCTTCCAAGCTCAAAGCTAATCTGATGATATATCTGAATATTGATAACCTGGGCAGAGTTCCATTTCCAGAGAGAGATATGCCTGCTATGATTATCTCTCTGGTAGCTGTCAAACAAAAAGATGTCATTCTGTCTACAGTTAAACAACAACAGATGGAACATACCCTCAGCCAAGGTAAGTACCATCACTCCAACGCTTTCAAATAGAGCCTCACCATGGTTTGCACCAGCTGAAGAGATCTATTCCAGATCTCTCTTCCAAGGCAAGGGTTAATCTCATCTGCAATGTAAATTGAGATCACCACTGAAGAGCTACAGAAGTGTCCTGGGTTGACTATATGATGCTTTTATCCCCAATTGTCTTGTTCTGTTTATACTGAATAATAAGTTTTGCACCTTTAAGACTTGTTCCAGAGAGTGAAGGGGGGAGAGAAGAAGTGTGCCGTTTGTTTTCAGACACTGCACTCATTCCTCCACATTCCTCCTCCTGGACTGTGTTGTCTGTGGATGGACAGACAGCAGGACAGAGTTCTCCTTTGCCTTTAGTTAGTTTTAGGTAGCTGAGGCAAAAAAGTTCCCTGGGCTGTGGGTTTTCTTTTTCCTTGGACCTGTTCAAACCTGCTCTGGACTGAACACCCAGAAGAGCACCGGCAGCTCCACCTGTGGCCCACCGGGCCGGACCTGGGCTGCGGCATTTCCAGCACTGGAGGGACTGATAAGACACTGAGTGAGCCAAGCTGCAACCTGGGGAGGGGACTGTTCTGAGTTTGCCATCTCTTTTTTGGAGCACCAAGAGGGTTTATTGTTTAATATTGTTTGGGTTCTATTGTTTAACAAACAGGGTTTTTTCCACTTTTCTCCAATGAGGCATTTTCTCCCAAACTGGTTGAGGGGGAAGGGCGAATTGAATCTGCTTTTCTAGAGGAGCCCCTTTGGAGGTTTTCTCCCAAATTTGCCCTGAACCAGGACAAGAAGAAACTGTGGCTTTAAGGCACAGCCTCATGACTGTGGTGTCATGATGACATGCACCCTCATCACTTACGCTTTCTGCTTGCTTCAGAGGACACTTAGTATGTAAAGCCTCTCCTTTTCCTAAGTTCATGAGCTGCAAGTCTCCTGCAAAAGTACCAAGATTTGGGAATAGAACGTGTCCCATTTTACCTGATTTTGCATATTGCTTCTGGCCAATTGACTGAATGGCTTTTACAGCCTCCACTGAAGGAGGAATTTTTAGACAGCAAATCTTCAGTTGTAAGGTATTGCTTAAAAATGGTAAGATGATCTTGCAAATACACGCCTTCCTCCACTGAGTATAAAACAATATGCACTGAGTCTGATATCTATTCTGCCGTTGTTTACATATCAGTGAGAAGCTGTAGATGTTGTGCCCAACTCTTTTTTAGCTGTAACAATGAGAATTAATGGATAGAGCAATCTGGTCACAATTTTCTTAAATCACATGTTTAATGCTTTCTGTAATATTATAGATAAATTATGGATCAAAAATTATGAGAAATAAGGTTTCTAATAATTTGAGGGTATTTATCTTCAAATCAAAATAAATGATGCCCCAAGAGCAGAGCAAAATACTATATGCACATTTTCACATTAAAAAAAAAAACTTTTAGAAAAGAAAGAGGAAGAGAAAGAATGTTTTACATTTACTAATCTTCATTTCAAAATTCCCATAAGATTATTAACTTTTGTTATTTTGATGCAAGACCATAGAATAGACCATAGAATACAATTAGTAAGGAAAATATTTTTTGTTCTGTCATGTGAATTAATCTTGAAATCACCTTAATCCAGTGATATTCATAATGAAATGTATTTCAGTTTGAGCATACATTTGCCAAGTTGTTCAGAAATACTGTTGTTTAAGATATGTAGATTGGAATTGTGATACAGGGGCATTACAAATGGAAAAAGTCTATTAGATTAACTGTTCCTGCCGGTAAAGCATTGTTCCCCCAAGATTGCTTTCTGGTCTTTTGTCCAGTCTAATTTCAAAGTCTGTCTGCATCTGTAAGTTGTGCCATTTTGAGCAAGCATGATATAAAAGTGTGTGAGATGTTTTAGGTCTATACTTTTTATCCAAAAAGCTCTCTTTATCACTCAGTATGGAGGGGAAAAAAAAGAAAGAAAGAAGATTACTTCTTTTGTTTACTGTAGTTCTGGAAGAGACCACCCAAAATCCTACTTGACAAGGGATCCACATCAAATGGTATTAGTAGTCTGAAGCAACCACAGTGGCTAAGCAAGATAGACAAATATGCCACATAAGCTTATTATAAATATGCATCTCAGCAAATTGAAGTTCAAGGCCACCCGAAAACTGCAGTCAGCTTTATAAGCACACAGATGTTGAAACTCACCCTCGGTCCCATACTGCTGCGGGTACCTGACCCTCAGTTCAGTGCTCATGCAATTCTCTGAATACAAATTGCAATGACAACAACATAAATGTAACTAAAGGAACACACCACATGATAGAAGAATGGTATTATCAGGGAGAACTGGGAATTTAAAAAACATGGTGATCAGAAAGGAGAGCCTTTGAAATATCTGTTCAGACCAGTTTGTTATTTTGAGATCACTTCCAAGGCTCATGCCTTGTAAATAGACACTTTGCTGTACACTGGAATTAGATTGATTTCTATTTTTCCCATATTAGACCAAGAAATGCTTTAAAGGAGAAAGAATGGGCTTTTTCTCTTTTGTTTTTATGGGCTAAGCTAAATTCAGCCCTTTCAGTTTCAATGGACAGTCCTTCCTTTTTACATGGTCCCTGCTACTCTGGCATCCAAGAAACACATAGGATTTCAATTGCGCTGTCCTTTCTCAAAAGAGAGTCACACCATTACTGCTAGTCCAAGTTAACCCATTCTCATTTTACAAAACAAAATCTCTGAGACAGAGGAATATAATCATAACACAGTACCCAGCCTTAATATATAGTTCTCAAAATCATGTTCTTGACATGAAAAACAGGACCATCTCTTAAAACAGGATTTACAGTCACAAACCACTGAATTTGAATGTTTTCTCAGATCTTACCTGCTCTACCTAAAGATATCTGTGTTTGGTATCTCTGCAGGCTCAGAGCCACAAATCTGTGGCTAGACTAGGATGCCTGAAGCAAATACTCAGATATAGAACAAGGAATTTTTAAAAACATAGAAGAGGACATAGTGAGATGGTTGCAGGCAAATATTTTGAGCACATCTACCTGGAAATAGGAAGGTCTAGACTTTAAGCCCTCCTAAATCTGAAGAATTGATACTCATGTCTCAGACTTTTAAAAATTTCTTAATTTCTGAAGTAATTAAAAGAGGAAAAGGACATTGTGTAGGATGACCCACCAGGAAAAGGAGCAGGTAAAACAAGAAACAGGTAAAATATACCAAATAAAATCTGTGGTCCTGAGAGGTAAGAAGTCAGGGCTCTGGAACACTAATGAGCAATACATACAGCCTAAATATGAACTCTGTTCCCAAAGTTCTTGTCAGAGAGGAGTAGAAAAGTACAACCAGAAGTACTAACACGAATTGTGTCTATCCTAAAAAGAACTGTGATTAAATTGTCCCTACTAAGGGACCATTTCCCCACACTTAACTGCAGTCATTGGGTAAAATGGACAGATATTGTTTTGTGGAAATAGAAAGCAGAAAAAAGAGCTCTACCTTCTAACCATAGGCTTTGCTATTATGTGTCTCATCCATATACAAGTGCAATTTCTCCTTTTGTGAACCTTGACTGCCCATTCTGCACAACAACACAGCTTTCCCAATAAAGAGAGCAGATATGTACTCTTTTCCCAGAGCAGATCACAATAAGAGGTAGAAAATTTTAAATGCCCCATACTGAAAGGAGCCTACAAATCAGGGAAGAAAGTGATTTGGTGACATAATCAAGTAGGGAAAAACTACTACTCTCATCAGTGTGTTCCTATGACACTTGGCTATTTATGAACTGAAACATTCAAAATAGTCCCATTAAAAAAACAAAGGGAAGAACAGGGAAAAGGAAAATTACAAGGCACAATGTTTCATTTTTAGTAACCAAAATGATGCATGGACCATTTCCTTCCACTTCTTAAAGCATTATATCCACTGAAACAATATACAAATGGTGGATGACAGGTCATTCTTCTTTCAAGCTTGTAAAATATATACATACATGTTGCCAAAACTACCACATTTCATGCTGAGCTCAATACTGTCTGCAGATGGCAGGTCCTCAGAGGACACCTAACAGACCAGGATTTTTAGAAATATAACTGCAAATGTAATTTCTGAATAGACTTCCAATGAGCCTACTTCTCAACTGATCTGTGGACAGTGGTGCTTGTGAATACATTTAAAAGAACTTTTTCTATCTTTTCTGTCTTAGACAAAGACAACATACACACGTCTTCTCAGGCGCCTGGGCTGGCTGAGTTCTTACAGAGTACTTGAACAAAGATGTCTAAATTAAGCTTAAGTTACTCTTTAGGTTTCTAAGTGCTTTTTTGGATGTCAGCCAGATTAAGAAACTTGTCCAAGGTCATTTACAAAGTTTATGGCAGAAAAGGAAACTGATCTGGAGTGCCCTTTGGTCTCAGGCTAGCAACCACAACACTAGAACATCTTTCATCCCTGCAGCTCTTACGAAACCAAAATGACACAAAAGATCAGAAAAGATAAAGACAGGAATGAACATGTTGAAGGATCAACTAATTTAATCTAGAAGATTCTGAAACGTGATCTATGCTTAATTTTATCCATATATTACTTTCTTACCCTCTGCAGATGATTGCAGGAATGCCAAGTCCATCTATTTATAAAGCAGTGAAACAGTCAAGTGTTCTCTAATGCACCATTTCCAAGTGCAAGTAATATATGCTGACCAGCTTGTAACTATCTTGTCAAGGATTCACACACCTGTTAGGATTTTAATTTATCAAAGACAGACATATTTATATGCCTGTCTGTGGCTGCATGCTCATGAAATAGGAAAGGATGTTAAAACAGCACTAGTGCTTTAAGAGCAGCCAGGCAACTCAGTGTTAAGGTTTGTTCCTTTGTCATTAGCTCACCCATGCTGTGCACAGCTCTTATATACACCTTGAAAAAGCCTATGAACAAAGCTGATGAGAATCAAACAAGGCTCTGTAATGTTGTGCCAAAATCAACCAAACTTGAGCAAATGTGAAAAAAAAAGCTTAAATTGTACCCACATTCTCTAGATGAGGTGGGTTCAGATTTGGTGTCTGATTTTTCTTTGGTTAATGAAGGTGAACAGACTTCCTCATATGAAGATTGTTAATAGTGTTCATGCATAACAACAGTCTCTAAGGATCTTGGGGGCATTCAGGTACAACCATGGAGCACCTGCCACTCTCTGCAGATGTGGTGTGATTTCCATAGAACCGTTTCTTTCAAACCTCTTACATACATAAAAGATACAAACCCATTATCAGCAGATGGTTCAAGTAATAGTAATGATTCCGCAAGAGGTAGACAATACGTCAACTTGAAGTGGAGTGTGTTTTATAGACCAGGTTTAATTTTGTAAGAAATGCTGGAAGGCCCTTGACTGAACCAGCAGGGAGGTTAATGGGAGTTGCACACTTGGATGTAGTCTTAATCTGAACATTTATTTTTTTAAATCCTGTTAATTTTTTTTCTTTTTTTTTTTTGTTTTTGCTCATCAAACTGCTAAGGCACCACTAAGACATGTCCTGAACTACCATAGAAAAGTCTTTTAGATGCCCCAGACTAGACTGAAAAATATTAGAATAGTT
>VYZP01064582.1:185945-211530 GCA_013400635.1 Hypocryptadius cinnamomeus | reverse complement strand
TTTTTTTTTTTTTTTTTTTTTTTCTCCTTGCTATTGCTTGAGTGTTTCTTTTCTACTTGAACTGCAGGGACAATATTTTCCAGTCTTTCACTGCTTAAAATTCCTAAATTCTGAGCCTGCGTTTTTATGACATTTCTTTCTCATTTTTTTGAGAATATTTTTGCTCTGCTCCGCCATCCTGCCTGGATTTTTTTTTAATATACCACAACCTAACTGTTACTAGTTTTCTTTATATTGTGAAATATATTTTATATAATAAACACAAATTTATAATTTAATATAATTTATATATTATATATAAATTAAGAGTTGATCACTTTCATTTTGGTGTTTCCAGGCTCTGGAATGTAATCTGTTAATCCCTCTCAAATCTTTCCAATGGTTTTTTTGGGGAGTTTTTTGACAAAATAAATTATTTCCTTTTCAGATTATTTGCCTCAACGAAACAAAGCACTCACTTTTCAAGCAAAAAACGTGCATTTTAAAAAGGCCTTTAATTGAACTGGATTTTTATTGCAAAAAGTTATTTTAATATTCTATTTTAGTCCAGTTTTTCAGGATACAATAGAACCATGAGTAGGGATCATTACAGGTATGGCTGTGACTGCAGGTGCATCCTGGCTGCGATCTCTAATTAAATCCAAGCTGGAATTCTCTAATTAGTTCTACAAGGGAAGGGGTGTGGATTAAATCTCTGCCTTTCATCCACGTCTTGCTGCTGTGTCTCCTGGAACAGCACTTGGAGTAGCCCTGCATTCCTTTTAGATTCACTTTTCACTGTGAAAAGTTCTTCCGTGCTTTATTTTTGTGCAGACAAGGGTTGATTTCACTTCATGGGCAAAGTGACCAAGAAAATTGTGATTTTAGTGGTGACAGGCACTAAAAAATAAACAAGCACTGCTTTAGCACAGAAACCTTCTGTGCTGGAAGTGCCTGAGCAGTGATTTGTTGCTGCTAAATCAGTGCTCATTTTCTGTTTCTTGCATAGAAAGTGGCACAGGTGGAAAAACAATGTTGTATTTTAGTATATTTCTGGGTTTTTTAACCCAGATCTTCCTTGAGGATCCTCTCCCAAGGGGATTCAGGGCTGAAGTAACAAAATGTTTTGGGAGTTTGAAGGTCCTGTGCCCCAGCCCAGGCTGAGGAGCTGGGCTTGGAAAGGATAGGAGCAGGGAGGCTTGGAGCATTCCCACTGCTTGCCTGATCCAGAGTGGGTTATTCCCTCATTTTTTGGTCTTATTTCTGTGTATTCCCCATCCCTTCTCATGAGAAAAGAAATAATGCAATAATAATGCAGTGGACCTGGTTAGGGGACTGGAAAGGCTGGAAGAGCTGGGAATGTTCCCCTGGAGAAGAGAAGGCTCTGGAAAAACCTCAGAGCCCTTGCAGGGCCTGAAGGGGCTCCAGGAGAGCTGGAGAGGGACTGGGGACAAGGCATGGAGGGACAGGACCCAGGGAATGGCTCCCACTGCCAGAGGGCAGGGATGGATGGGAGATTGGGAATTGGGAATTCCTGGCTGGGCTGGGATTGCCAGAGCAGCTGTGGCTGCCCCTGGATCCCTGGCAGTGCCCAAGGCCGGGCTGGAGCAGCCTGGGACAGTGGGAGGTGTCCCTGCCATGGCAGGGCTGGGTTGGGATTCAGGTGCCTCCCAGTGAGGGATCCCAGGACATTGAGGGTTTGGCTGGAGTGTGTTACAGGGATGATCCTGACTATTTTCCCTCAGTGCTCCTTTCCTGCTTTCCCTCAGCTGCTTTTCCTTTCCCTCAGTTTCCAGCTGCTTTCCTGGAAGAGCTGTGGCAGTGCTTTGGGGCAGAGCTCTCCAAGCGTTTCTCCTTTTGGCAGTGGGAGCAGCAAACAATTCCCAGCCCCTTCCCAGCTGCTCCTGTGAGTGCTCTGCCCTCTCCTGGGCTGGCAGCATTCCCTGGAAGCACGCAGCAGCTCAGGGAGCTCACCCAGGGAAAAGCCATTCCTTGCCCTTGGAATTCTTTATCAAAGCACCCCAAGCAGCACACTTTGCTTTTATCATTATTTCTGTAAAAGCCAGCTCAGGTCTAATGTTCCTTCATTAATTGGAGGGCTGCAGAGGACAAGTCATTCCGTGTTTTTAAAGGTTACAGAGATTCCCTCTGTGCTGAAAAAAATCCTGGAAAATGCATCCTCCCACATCTGTTTCTGCTCTGTCTCAGCATCTGTGAGGGAGTTATCCCTCAGAATTGTTCCTGAATTTAGGGAAGGAGAACAGCAGCTGCTGTTCAGTTTGTCAGGCTGGCAGGGAGGGGAGTTTGGGAAGGACAGAGCTGGGATCCCCACGGCTGCTCCCAGGACAGGGTGGCTGCAGGGGAGGGACTTGGCTCCTGTGGGAATGTGCTGGCTCAGGGACAAGCCTGGGAGCTGGGAGGGAGCAGCACTGAGCGTGGTGTGCTGGCAGCTGAGCTTGTTTTGGGATGGGGATGGTGTGGGGTGAGGGATCACCAGGAAAAAAGGAGCTCAGGGGGACCTTGTGGCTCTGCACAGCTCCTGACAGGAGGGGACAGCCAGGGGGATTTGGGATCATCCCAGGGAACAGGGACAGGAGCAGAGGGAACGGCCTCAGGCTGGCCCAGGGCAGCTCAGGGTGGACAGCAGCAGGAATTTCCCCATGGAAAGGGGGCTCAGGGATTGGAACTGCCCAGGGAGGTTTGCAGTGCCCATCCCTGGAGGTGTCCCAGGAACTCCTGGAGGTGGCACTCAGGGCTCTGGGCTGGGGACAAGGTGGGCATTGGGCACAGCTGGGACTCCATGGGCTGGGAGGGCTTTTCCACCCAAAATAATTCCATAATTCTGAGGTGAAAACTTCCCTCTGAAGCCTGTGATCATCAAACTTTCCTGTTGCCATGGGAGAGTTGGGATTATTTCTGCCATGGCAGGAAAAGCTGGTGTGATTTCCACTCAGGGAAATTTCAATGGATCCTTGGGAAGTACTTCAGGATATCCTTGGGAATCTTTTCACTCCTTAGGGATTGCATATCCAGAGTATCTGCAGCTTCCAGAGGCTGATTGGGCTTGATTTTCCTTTTTTTTTTCCTAAGTGTTTCAAATTGCAGGCACTCATTTATTTTCCACACCGTCCATGAATTTGTTGTTCATGCCCTAAAATATTGATGCACTTAAAAGAAAATTTAGCAATTCTGACATTTTTAGGGTTAGTTTTGAAGAAGGTTTGTGGTTTAAATAATATTTACTTCCTTGAAGTAAATATTCCAGTCTGTGAGGGTTAATTGTGGCCAAAATTCTACATTTCCGTTTTTTACATCTGTAGGAAAAGAGCTTTGGGACATTGGTGGGTGCTGTGTTTGTGTTTCCTTTGTGGAAATCTTTCTCCTGAGCAGCTAAAATGAAATTGAGTTTAGTTGGTTAAAACTTAATCTTGAAGCAGAAAATACAATAAAATATTTAATTTGCTGTTTATTAACTTGAACTGCAATATTTACATGGGATTTAAATAAGCTGACTAATAAAAATGTAAAAGCACAAATAAATACCATTCAGCCTTATGAATTAATCTATAGAATGAGTGGGACAAGATGAGCTTTAAGGTCCCTTCCAACCCAAATCATCCCATGAATCCATGAAATATTAATTAGGGATACATTCTATTGATAATATCTGAACTGAAGAAATAAATCACTTAGTAAATCTTCTTTTTCTTTCCAGAAAAAGCTACAAATGAATACAACACCAGTGAGGACTGGGGGCTTATCATGGATATTTGTGACAAAGTTGGAAGCACTCCCAATGGGTAAGCTGGGCCTCAGCATTCCTGGGAATTCTGTGCTTCTGGGAGGAGGAAAATGGCCCAGAGAGTACAGCTCAAAATGCCCAACCTCCCAAATCCATGGAGTTGGCTTGGAAATCCTTGGGAAGAAACGTTCCAGGAGGGTTTTGAGCAGAGCAGTTTGTATGTGCTGAGCACATTCCAGGCTTTTCCTGGAGTTTTGCACAGCACGCCCGAGTTATTCATATTTAATGATCTGGCAGAAATGTGGGGAAGTGGCTGTGCCAGGAGGAGAAAGTGAAATCATTTCTGTGCAGAAAAACACCTGGCAAGGACCTGGGGCTTCTTGTGATACTTGTCTGTGTTTGGTTGTTAGGAAAAATTGGAGAGAAAAGGGGAAAAATAGAGATCAAAGCACAAATCACTTGGGATCTGTTTAGCCTGAGTGGAACATAAATGGAATTTCAGTGATTCTGTAGTGGCCAAAAATATTTGCTGAATTTTTGAGTGATAACATCTTTTAAATTTGGAATTAATCCTCAATTAGTGCATAGGCAGAATTCTTAAGTAATTCAGAATTTGTAGCAGTTCTGTTTACCATTAAAATCGGGGTTATTTTGGTTGTTTTGGTTTGGTTTTAATTGACTGCTTGCCACAAGGGATAACATCAAATCTGTTCAGTCTGGGAATCTTTAGCCCTGAAGGAAAAAAAATGTCCTTTGAGTCCTTTATTAAAAATCAAATTTTTTAGTGCCACAAGACTTTTGTGGAGGGAATTGTTTTAAATCTGGTTTTGGAGGAAGGGTTGTTGTAAAAAATTCAGTGATTTTTAAAAAATTACATATGCAGAAATAGAAGTATATAAAATGCATAATATATATATTTGTACAGAAAATAAAATCCCAAATTCTGAATTTTAAATGCCACTGCTGCTGGCATATTTTAATTCAATCTTGTGTCATTTTCTTCCCTTCTGCCCTTGAAAATAATGAAGATTGTGGCCTACCCTAAATAAAAATACAACTTAAAGTAACTGAGTTGATTTTGTTGGATGGTTTGTACATGAAAAAAGATGAAAATATTAGGACTAAAAGTGTATTTTCCTGGCACAGAGGCTTTTCTGTGCTTTGCTAATCCAGCAGCTCAAGTATCTGGCAGTGATACTATTTTTTAAATGCTGCATCAGCCTTTTTTTTTAAGGATTTCGTGTTTTTAAATGTTCCAAATATCAGTGTTAATGAAGCCTTTGATGTGCCTGAGCTCCTGCCAGCCATTAATGCTCATTTGAAGTGTGGAAACCCCTCAGCAGAAGCATTTAAAATGCTATTTATTATTCTCCACTCACCTCAGATTGTGCTGAAACAAATTATGAAAACCTTTGTGTCCTCAAGCTGTGGGCAAGGGGATCCAAGAGCTGGGAATTAATTCCACTAAAACACCCATTTATTGAATCCTCTCTTTTTCTGGGGACATTTCCTTCATTGTCTGGCCCAAACCATGCAATTGCTTCCCTTCCTGGCCTGGCAGCAGGTGTTTGGGAATGGATGTGGAATGCCAGGGGAAAAGGGAATTTCTGCCAATCCAACACCCAGCTGAGGACAGACAAACTGGTCAGTGGGTAGATCTCTGCCAGCCCTGACAGGTTCAGCTTTGGTGCCATTTTTGTTCATTAGGCTCAGCTTTGGTGCCATTTTTGTTCATTAGGCTCGGGTTTGGTGCCATTTTTGTTCATTAGGCTCAGGTTTGGTGCCATTTTTGTTCATTAGGCTCGGGTTTGGTGCCATTTTTGCTCAACAAGATCAGGTTTGGTAACATTTTTGTTCACTGGGCTCAGGTTTGGTGACATTTTTGTTCACTGGGCTCAGGTTTGGTGCCATTTTTGTTCATTAGGCTCGGGTTTGGTGCCATTTTTGCTCAATAAGATCAGGTTTGGTGCCATTTTTGTTCATTAGGCTCGGGTTTGGTAACATTTTTGTTCACTGGGCTCAGGTTTGGTGCCATTTTTGTTCATTAGGCTCGGGTTTGGTGCCATTTTTGCTCAACAAGATCAGGTTTGGTGCCATTTTTGCTCAACAAGATCAAGTTTGGTGCCATTTTGGTTTGATTCTGGTGGGGCTTTGGGCCCATTCCTTGCACAGCTCCTGTCACTCCCATTTATCCCGAATTTCTTGTTCCTTTGCAGAGCCAAGGATTGCCTTAAAGCCATCATGAAGAGAATGAATCACAAAGTTCCTCACGTGGCTTTGCAAGCTCTCACAGTGAGTAAATTCCCAAATTCCCCCAAAAAATCTCATGGAATGCAGCAATTAAATATTTACTGATCAGTTAATTAATACCTTGATTAACCTCAGTAAATTAGTGTCTCTGCTGGATTCACATTTTATTTTTGATTATTTACACTCTTTTTTTAATTTGCACCTTTTTTTTCTTATTTTGGATTATCTACACTCTTTCATTTTCACTCTTTGGATTATCTTCACTCTTTTATTTTATTTTATTTTTTAAAATTTTGGATTATTGGCACTCTTTTTACTTTGCACTTTTTTTCTTAATTTTGGATCATTTGCCCTCTTTTTTTATTTGCACTTTTTAAATTATTATTATTTGCACTCTTATTTGCACTTTTTTCTTACTTTGGATTATTTGCACTCTTTTCATTTGCACTTTTTTTTATTCTGTATTATTTGCACTCTTTTTTTATTTGCACTTTTTTTCCCCTTCCTTTTACCCAATTGTCTTTCTGCTGTCAGCTTTTAGGAGCCTGTGTGTCAAACTGTGGGAAAATATTCCACTTGGAAGTGTGTTCCCGGGATTTTGCCACTGAAGCTCGAGCTATAATAAACAAGGTAATTGTTTTAGAACCTGCAATCCTGGGGGAAGATTATTTTGGTAACTTCTCCAATTTAATGTTGTAGTTAATGCAAATTTCTAGTTTTGGTGCTGTGTTTTCACTGAAATTTGTGTCATTTTTACACTGAAAAAATAATCTTTTAAAGAGCTGACAGCTGATAATCCTTCACACTTTTACAAAATTACATGAGCAATTTTAATTAAAATCTGTGTTCCTAAGCTCCATTAATTTGATCATGATCAGTGCAGCTTTTCTTGAGGAGAGTTTTTCTTAGGCTTGAAGGAAATTCCTGGGCTGAAGTGAAAGTGAAAATTATGAGGAAGCGAAATGACATTTGTACAAGGAAAAGGATAAAGTTACAGACAATCCTTTTTAGTTTTTTAGAGATTCTGGAAATGTTGAATGAGAAAATAACCAAGAAAAGGAGACTGAAATAGTTGGGGTCAAGCAGCTGCTGGGATCTAAATCTAGATGTGAGGAATTGAGTAAGCAGGAACAGCTTTTCCCTAATTACTGCTCCAGTTGGAGACAAAACTGGTTAATGGGTTAAAAAGGAGTTTTCAGATCCCTGCAATCATCAGAGGCTGAGCAAAGCAATTAAGGAAAGTAATAAAATTGCTGGGAAGCAAAATGAGTTCACAGCTCTTGTGTTTCTGGCTTTTGTGGAAAAATAGGTCTGCAAGTGCTGCCTGTGTTCCCATTAGCCAGGCTCCATCCTGGGGCTCACACTGACCTTCAGCTCCCAGGGATGGGCAGGGACCCTGGGATCCTTCACAGGGATGGGCAGGGATCCTGGGGTCCCACCCAGGGATGGGCAGGGATCCTGGGGTCCCACCCAGGGATGGGCAGGGATCCTGGGATCCCACCCAGGGATGGGCAGGGATCCTGGGATCCCACCCAGGGATGGGCAGGGATCCTGGGATCCTTCACAGGGATGTGTATGAACCTTGGGATCCTACCCAGGGATGTGCTGGAACCCTGGAACGCCTCCCAGGGATGGCTTCTGGAGCACAATTTCTGTGCTTTTGGGAAATACTGACCCTTTACCCCCAGCCCTGGCCCCCTTGGAGGAATAATTAATAAAATTGGGCTTTTTTCCTCTTTTCAGAGGGAAAATGAGTTCAGCCAAGTGTGACAAATGTCCTTGTGCTGCTCCTGAGCCCAGCAAACTTTCTGGGTAAAAATGCAGGTTGGAGCCCAGACCTGGCAGTGCCCTCCCTCCTTAGCCCATGCTGGGCTCACAGCCCTGAGTGGGATCTGATTCCTTGGGGTTGGAATCTTGTCCCAGTGCCAGGATCTGGGGGAGCCACAGGAATTCCAGGCAGAGCATGAATGGATCTTGGTTTGCCCCTACTCCAAACAAATCATCTTCCTTTGCCAGGCTGTCCCTGCAGCTCAGCTCTAGTTTGGGAATAGAAACTGTCCCAAGGATAATTCCTCTTTGTGGGAGAAGCTGGTTCAAGGAGACACAGATCAGGGTTTTGTGAGGGTCTCTCAGCAGGGACAAAGCTGTCCTGGCATCTGAGGAGAAACTGCAGAGGCCAGAAAAGGTGGGTTGGAGGGAAAGATTGCTTGGAGGACTTCTTGGAGGGAAAGATTTCTTGGAGGATTTCTTTTAGGGAAAGATTTCTTGGAGGATTTCTTTTAGGGAAAGACACTGGCTTGTATCAGACCAGTTGATGTGGTTGGGAAGTGGAAAACAACACACTTGAGAAGGAATGAAGAGAAAATTGAGGTTAAATGAAGGGTGAGTAACACAGAGAGGCAGAAATTTGGGATAAGTGTGGTAGGCAGTCTGAATTTCTCCAGAATTAGTGCTCCAGGAGCTCAGCATGTTCTCTGGAATATCAGATCAGGGTATAAAAGGCCAGATATTCCACACTCTGCTCCCCAAATCTTCTCAAGCTACACAATTATTAATAATTAAGTGTATTTATAGTAAAATGGGTTTGGTAAAGATTTTGGTAACAGCTCCTTCTGTTCATTTTGAGGCTCAAACATCCCTTTTTATCCAATTTTGTCTTCCAGGCTCACCCAAAAGTGAGTGAGAAGCTGAAAACCCTCATGGTGGAGTGGTCAGAAGAATTCCAGAAAGATCCACAGTGTAGTTTAATATCTGCAACCATCAAATCCCTGAAGGAAGAAGGGGTCACTTTCCCTGCAGCAGGATCCCAGGTGAGAGCTGCTGTGGGACAGTGATGGGTCCCAAGCTCTGGTGTCCTTTCCCAAATCCCCTTTTCCTGTTTGTCCCAGGAGTTGTCCTGGGTTTGGAGTGGTTTATTTTTCACCTCTGGTGGTTTGTTGTGCCCAATCTGACAGCAGATATGATGCCAGGTGGTTTCTTCCTGACTTCTATTACTGATACTTCTAAATATTTCCATGCTATTCAGTCCTGAAAATTAGAATTACAATTTCTGTTACAATTTCCTCACACAAAGTTTACTTCCCTCTATATGAAACACAGAGTTTTTTTAACTTTTACAAACACTGAGTTTTTTAACTTTTACAATCCCTCCTTCCTCCACAAAGATGTTTTCACTTCTAAATCTGATCTATGTGTAAAACATATGGCAGGAACATGGAAGAGTTGAGCACTGGCACCCAATTCCAGTTCCTGGTGGGAATGAAAACTCCAGCACTGATTTCACTGTGCTGCTGGGGAGAATTGTAGGATTTAAGTCAGCAGCTCCCAAGTGGAGCATCTTCTCTCTTGAAGGGAGGATAAAAGTGGAAAGAGTCATTTAAATGAGTAGTCTCACTGTAATAAGTATGACTAAAATAATTATGTCAATAAAATCAGTTGTTTCAATTAAGTCTCAGTATTTATTTTACTTTTTTTCCCTGCTGAAAACAGAAACCAACCTGAAGAGTGGTGATTTTTATTCCTAGGAGATCACCTGGATTCCA
Organism: Hypocryptadius cinnamomeus; assembly: GCA_013400635.1. Classification (NCBI taxonomy): domain Eukaryota; kingdom Metazoa; phylum Chordata; class Aves; order Passeriformes; family Zosteropidae; genus Hypocryptadius; species Hypocryptadius cinnamomeus. Next base: position 202,017 of record VYZP01064582.1, on the reverse strand, counting down.
TAATCCACCTGATCAGGAACAACTCAGTGCTAATTTTTAAAAATAACAAATTATGGAGATTTCATTGTCATTTGTCCTTCTGTTGCTCCCACCTTTGCAGGCTTCCACCAGTGCTGCTAAGAATGGCTCCTCATCCAGTAAATCCAAAGAGGATGAGGATATAGCTAAAGGTGAGTTGCTGTCTCAGCCTTGGGTTGGACTCCAGAAGTTTGGTTAAAAAGCAGGGAAAGGGGAATTTGGACTCTTTCCTGGTGCACAGAATTGAAACCAAGGGCACAGTGGGTTGGGAATGTGGCATTCCAGGTCTTTCCCTCATCCATGGGGATTTGGGGTAAGACACATTCCTCCCCATCACACAGCATTTTAAATGTTATCTTCCAATACTACAGAAGCAGATACAGACCTCGTTTAAATAAAGCAATAAATCTTGTTTTTTTTAATTCAAGAAATCAGACTGCTTTGTCTCCAGGGATAAACCCCTCAAACCTGTTCTTTTCCTCTCTGCCCCACCTGCAGCTATTGAATTGTCTTTGCAAGAGCAGAAGCAGCAGCAAATGGAGACCAAATCCTTGTACCCACCTGCAGAAATGCCACAAAACCCCCAGAGCCTGAGGAAGGTGCGAGCTCTGTATGACTTTGAAGCTGTCGAGGACAATGAGCTCACCTTTAAAAGTGGAGAAATTATTTTTGTTTTGGATGACAGGTACAATACACTCAGGTGGAGCTGACATTGTTCCACCACTCTTGTTTTCTCAGGGTAGCACATTTTTCCTCTGATGCTTTTTTCCCCCCTGCAGAAATGTGATTGTCACTCTGCCCTCCCTCACATCCCTTTCTCTTCCTTTTCTCTTTCCAAATTCCTAGCTTCTGACCTTAAATCTTTTTTAGTGCGGGGAGAACCTTGAGTGTTTCATCCAATTTGTAGTTTTGAAGATAAATCTTAGTTGGTTGTCTGACATAAGAAAATGCACTGGCATCACATTCCATCTGCTTCCAGCAGCTGTTAAACCTCTGGCTATCAAGAATCAGATTTGCCAAGAATAAAACTGATTAAAAATAGCTAAAATAATGATTGTTGTGAACACCTCTAGGGATATATACAGCTTTAAAGGGCTGGCAAATAATCAATATAAAGATTGGGTGGATTGTGTTCAATTTTCAGTGATCCCCTGACTCCTCTTCCTCCCTTCCCTCCCCTGTGCCTCAGCTCCTGTTTGGCTTTGTGCTAATCCCTGCAAGTTCTCTTTTAGATATCTCAGGGGTTTGGTAAAAAAATACCACCAAATATGTCTCTGTACCTCAGGTTTTCAGTAAAAACCCCAAATATGTCCCTGGCTCTGTTCCCCCCAGAGTTCTGTAACCCTTCTTTATTTCCCCAGTGATGCCAACTGGTGGAAGGGGGAGAACCACAGAGGAGTGGGGCTGTTCCCATCCAATTTCGTCACCTCTGACTTGTCTGTGGAGCCCGAGGCAGGTGAGTTACCTGCTGGAATGATGGGTGGATCCTTTCACAAAGGCAGCTTAGTGCTGCAAGCCTAATTAGCCCAGAAGCAAAATAATTTCCTCTATCAGCCCCAGGAAAGAATTGAGAGACATCCTGCCCTTGTTTCAAACAATCAAGCACAGATCACTCCATAACTCCCTTTAATTTCTGCCTTTATTTCTCATTTAAGTTATTACCATTTTCTGTGACAGAAATTTGGTTCGATTCACCATAATTCCTTGTCAGCAACATATTTACAAATCCAGCAAATTGCCATTTCAAATGTCACAGTGTCTTTTCACACAGAAAAATAACAAGGAGCAAATGTTTGTTTGAAGTTATCACAGCAACAGAGAGAAAAGAAACTCATCTCTGTTCTTCCAGCAGCTGTGGATAAAATCTCTGTTCCTGAGGACACTGCAGAAGAAATTAAGAAAGCAGAACCTGAGCCAGTTTATATTGATGAGGTATGAAGCCACTTTAAAATAAAATATTGCTGGGCTTTTACATTCTTTCGGTGCTGAATGTTGGCAGATGATTCTTTGTCTATAAAGAACTTTTATTTGAATATTAAACCAGTCTTGGCATGGCTGAGAAATCAAAGTTCTTCATCTTGGCTTCCCCTTTCAGGATAAGATGGATAAAACACTGCAGGTACTTCAGAGCATAGATCCCACAGATTTAAAGCTTGATTCTCCAGATCTTCTCAACTCAGAAGGTACTTGCAGCACTAAATGAGCTCTTTTTTTATGACTTCTTCTCACAATTACCTTTTGTGGATTGAGCTGGGAGTTCTTTGTGTTTATTTTAAGCTTAGGGGAGCTGTGCTCTGTACTAACAGTGCTGGAGAACACTTATTTCACCGTGGGAGTGTGGGGCTCTTGGGATAATTTGAATTTTTTTAATAGTTCCAAGCCAGCTCCACGTTTAGCAGAGTCATTTGCATAACTCCCAGCTCTGTAAAATGCCTGAGCTTTGCAAGATCCATCTACCAATCCCAACCCCGAAATAAATAAGAAATTAATTTTACTGTAGTTGGATACAATACTTTTGGCTGCATTTAAACATTTAATTGTGCAAGACATCAACTGCCTCAACACTTTGTCTTCACAGATATCTGCCAGCAGATGGGTCCAATGATAGATGAAAAACTAGAAGAGATAGATAGGTGAGCACAATTTAGTCACTGATTTCCTTCAAACTGGGCAGGTTTAATGATATTTTTTTGGTACTTTCATCTCCTAAGCTGGAAAACCTTGCAAGAAAAATTTAACAACTTTACCTGTATTTTTTAATGCTGAAATACCAAGTTCTGAGTGTGTGCACTGAGATTTGATTGCTGCTCTCCAGAAATTCCCTGCACAGGTCATGGATGCTTTTTTTTGGCATTTTGTGACTGTAGCCTTCTCCAGCCTGTCCAGAGGTTGGAATTTTCAGTCTGTTGGTGATTTTTCCATGTTTTCCTCACCTCTCCCTCCTCAGGTTTGGCTGCCTGACGGAGCTGATCAGGAAAATGGAGAGGGACTGGGGACAAGAGATGGAGGGACAGGACCCAGGGAATGGCTCCCACTGCCAGAGGGCAGGGATGGATGGGAGATTGGGAATTGGGAATTCCTGGCTGGGCTGGGATTGCCAGAGCAGCTGGGGCTGCTTCTGGCAGTGCCCAAGGCCAGGCTGGAGCAGCCTGGGATAGTAGGAGGTGCCCATGGCAGAAGGCTGGAATGAAATCTTATAAGGTCCCTTCCATCCCAAACCATTCCATGATTCTGTGACTCCTGGGGATATTTGAGGGTGAAAAGAGCAGGGAATTCCACCTGGGAATTGCTGGTTTGGTGCCAGCAGTGGTTGTGCAGCTCTTGGATTTTCCTTCCAGTCACACAACAGAAATTTTTCAATATTAATGGGATAAAAAAAATACCTTTTACCTTTCAGGGGCTTATTTTTCTTGCATATTTCATGCAGCACTGGTCTTTCCTCCCCATCTCAGATGTCCCAGCAGCTCAGTGCCCTCTCCATTTGTTTTGGAACAGGAAACATTCCGAGTTATCCGAGCTGAACGTGAAGGTTCTGGAAGCTCTGGAGCTCTACAACAAACTGATGAATGAGAGCCCCATGTACTCAGCCTACTCCAAACTCCAGCACCCTGCACAATTCCCACCCACCTCCTCTGGAGTCTCTGTGCAGGTCAGTATTCCTGGGGTCTGGAAATTCCCTGGGATCTGGAAATTCCCTGCTACTTATCCCTGGTTTAAAAAAATCGCAGCAAAAACCAAAGGGAGCCCACGAGCAATCTGACATTGCCTTTGCAAGAAATTGGGATTTATGCACTAGAACAGAAGGTTTTGCTTGGCCACTGTTGAAAATTCCGAAAGATCCCTTCCATAATTCATTTCTTGCAGTTGGGATTGGGTGTTGAAGCAGCCTGGTGGATATTCTTGCTGTGAGTCATGTCAATCTCCAAGTAAAATGTTCCCTTCTTATCTCATAGTGGGGATGGGAGGGAACTGGAATATCAGTGTATTAATCCCAAGTGTATTTTTTGCTAAATATAGAAACACTCTGCTTTTAGCTCCTTTTGCCCTTAGAAAAATGAACATTTTGTATCAGTTCTAAACATGTTGTATTTGTGCTCCAAACTGTTTTACACTGTCCCTAATGATGGCTTAAGGAATAAACATGGAGGGGAAGGAGAGATTTTCAAAAAGCACAGAATGAGGGTTTTTATTGAAGTGAATTTTACTTTCATGTTAATTGTTCAGTGGGAAAAGAATAGTTGCCATAGCAACTGCTAGATCTGAAAATATGTCAGTTAAAAGTAATTCCGTGTCCTTAACTCCAGTAACGATGGAAAATTCATTATATTTGGAGGTTACAAAGTAATTTAAGCCAAAAGGCAACTGGAGTTTGCTGTTTCCTCCCAAGACTGGTGCCTAGAAATGCAGGATAACGCTGGGCTTTATTTGGGACAAACCTGTTTATCCCAAATCCAACCCCCACCAGCAGCTCCAGCCCGTGCCACCTGAATTTGGAGGGAATCTTGCATTATTTAAACCAGAATTGGCAGAAACTGCAGGTTTTGCTTCCAGCTGTAGAATATTCTGGTGGGTTCACTCCACAGTGTGCTAAGCACCAAATCTCCTGGCTTTGATTTGATTTGCAGTCGTATCCTGTGCAGCCTCCCAGTGGGAATTACATGATCCAGGGGGTGTCCATGTCCCCAGGGTACAGCCTGGCCCCGGAGCAGGTGGGCCAGGTGAGGTCTCTGCCTCAGAGCATCAACTCTGCAGCCACTCAGCCACCTCCAGCTGCTTATTTAAGGTATGGATCCAGCAAATTCTTCTTCCTGGGGGGAATTTTGCCACTTTGCACGTTCTCGTGGCATTTACATTTAGTGACACGTCATTTTTGAGAGGAAAATACCAATTTTACTAAACCAGGGAGCAATGGGAGCATTATTCTGGGTAAAACTGATCCTGCACGAGGTGGTTTCCCAAGAAGGTTTTAAGAGAGGAAGGTTAAAAAGGAACCTCTGACCATGGCCTTAAGCACCCAGCACCAAAGATTGAAAATTAAATAGCAGGAGTAAGTTAAATAGTAAGTTGAAAAGCAAGAGTAAGTTGAAAAGCAAGAGTAAGGTTATGTAGTAGAATTACTAAGCTGCTGGAAGAATTTTGAGGGTGAAGATGTTTTCCTGCAAAAACCATAAAAAACTGTCATGTTAGAGNTTTGAGGGTGAAGATGTTTTCCTGCAAAAACCATAAACTGTCATGTTAGACGCATGAAAAGTATGGAATTCCTGGGAAAGTCTGTTTATTAACATGGAGAAGTTAACAGGACGGAAAGTGCAAGGCCAGAGCTGATTGAAGTTGAGAGTGTGCGTGTAAAAAACTGTATTTTTGCAGCCGGCAAAACATGAAATTCCTTCCAAAACGACCGCTTTGGTCACAGGTACATACTTTGGAGAATCCCAGCTTGTTTTGGGGGTGCCCATGGTGCTGTGGTGGATGTGCTGGCCCTGAGCTGGCCCTGTGAGCGTGGTTGGTGTTGTGTCCCCGCAGCCCTGGCCCTGACCCCGCGCTGCCGCAGCCCTTCCCGAGTGTCCCGAGCGTCACCGGCACCGCCGCCTTCCCCCAGCACCAGATGGGTGTGGCCGTGGACGTGGCAGCATTCCAGAGCAACCAAGGACCAGCTTATCCCGTGGCGCTTCCTGCTCATTCCCTGCTCCAGCAGCAGCCGAATTTCCATCAGCAGCCTCTGCTGTGAACGGGCAGGATGGAGGAGTTCCGAGCCGGCGCTCTTTGGGAGTCCCTGCCGTGGATATCAAAGTCCATCTTCTTCTCAAATAACCCAACTCGCTGCGTTAGGGTGGTGCAGAGTAAAAATAGGCACCAGCTCTGATGGTTATTTGCATTTTTGCATCCTGAACTAGATTAGGGGATGGTTTAAAATAATTCCCCATCCCTCCGAGTCTCTTTTTTTTTCTCTTTCCCTGCGCTTTCAGGAAACGCCACTTGTGAATCTTTGAAAGATTGTCCCAAAATAATTCTCTTTTCACTGTGTTTCTGGAAGCTTGAGGATGCTGAGATGCTGTTGCTTTGCCTCCTCTGGTGTCTTCTGTAATCCATCTGTCCCAGTGGCTTTAGGGAACCTCTGCGCTTTGGAGTCCCCTTCCTGAAGGACGTGCCGCACAATCCGAGGGGTCCCTGGCTCCAGCTGGAAGAGGAAACTCTGCCACTCAGGACCACATCCCTGTGGAAATAGGAGGAAAAGAGGGGTTTAACAGTGCTGCCTCTGTGTTTTGGAAAACACAGAGAATTGCTGTGTTTTTTCTTGAGGAAAATAAGTTTTCCTCCAATTCCCCGGTGTCTTGGCAGAGGTGGCACTGCCAGCACGAGGCTCCTTGGGAAGAGCAGGCAGGGGGTGCTCCAGGTGGATCCAAGGTGCTGAGCCAGGAACTCACAGGATCTCTCTTCAGTTTTCCTTTCTGGATGGATGTAGAAGTGAAGGAACATTGGAATTCCTTGTGGGAAAGGAGGGGCTGGAGAATGTTTGAAGCTGCTGAAGCCTCTGAGGATCTGTTCCCTTTGCAAGGGGAGCTGAGTGGAACAGGAACCATCCTGATGGGACCAGGGGGTTCTGCCTCTCTTGGATTTCCTTTCTCTGCCACTGTGTCCATGTCTAAACCAGCCCTGAGCCCAGAGGAGCTCCTGCACCACTGGGAAAGGGGGATTTGGGGCTATCCTATGTGCTGGAGGGTGAGATGTGCACAGGATATCCAGAGCCTTTCCCTGGAGGAGGGATTGCCTCGGAGCTGGCCACGAGTGGCAGCTGGGGAGAAAGGAAATCCAAGAGTTTCTTCCCTGATGCACTTTTTAAAGGGTGGGATTTGTCCAAGGGAGCAGATGAGCTGGATTATCCTTTGGGAATGTGGGATTTCTTTCTTTCTCTTGTTTCAACTGCTGAAAAAAAAAAATCACTTCATCGTCCTATTTACCTGCTCACTGGAGCATGGTCACATTTATCCTGCTTTTAACCACCTCTGCTGAGTGATAATCCTTGGTTTGGGAAAATAATGGAAGCAAATTACTGATAAAAATATCTCCATTAAGTGCAGGAAGCTCCCAGATGTCTAAATAAGCATTTTTGATGTATAAACTTCATCCCAGATAGGAACTCCCAGGCTGCTGAGTGACAAAACCCACCCTTCACTCAGCATCTCCTCCATTTATATTTTCCCTTTTATTTAATTATTTGCTATCTTGACCTTATATTTGCAGCCTCGTGCTCATGCAAAAAGTGCTCTTTAAATCACTTTTTATTTAAATGTGTGCAATTGGAAGAAGGATTGTGTCTTTCCTTTGGACATGACTTTTAATTTGTCTTGATCCTTCCCCTGGAAGTAGCTCAGTACAAATAACACACGTGGCAATACTGAAGTGTTTTGATAACTTGTTCCTTGTGTATTTTGAGGAAATGAATTTATTTCAATGCTGCTGTTCCAAATTCTTATTGTTTGGAGCTTTTATTTGTCAGAGTTTACTTTGTTCCAAGTTGGTTTGGGGTAGAACTAAACCTTGCTCTCGTTGCTATGAAATCTCCATGTTTGTTAGGAAATTTAAATTGGTGTTTTTTTGGATTCTGAGCTTTGGGCCAAGAGAAATCTTCAATTGAGCCAGCCAGATGTGATTTGATGATGTTAATTGTTAAGTATAAATAATGTATATACTCATTTGTCTGAGATTTTCTACACAGCTCCACACATGCCTGAACTTTTATAAAAGCAGGATTTGTCCTTCTGTCACCTCTTCTACTCCTAACTCTGTGATATGCAACTTGTAGATAGTGTAAAATAATTTAATTATTATTAAACCAGTGTATTTAGAGGGGGTTGGTGTTTCTCTTCATACTTCTAGACGTGATCATATTTATTTTTAAGGCCTGATTGTAACTGAACATGCTGCCAAAGGATTTCTCTAACTCCAGATTTCTACCTTAGGTTTCTACCTGCTGTTTTCTATCAGGAATTCAGGGTGGAGAACTCCTGCTTTTTCATATAAACCCTTAACATAGGAACCTGGGCGACTTTCTAATGAGACTTTCCACGTGGTACATTTGTTTCATGGGTGTTAAATATCACTATGAGATCCATTTCCTTTCGTGTGAGCTGGGGACCTGTTGTGTCTGTTCAATTTGTCACCCCAGAGTGCTCTGAGGGCTTGTGCTCTGTCACCTGATGTCAGCCACGCTTTGTCTCTCCAATTGGCTCCAGAAATAATGTTAAAAATGAGATTATTGAAACCTTCCACGTGCTGCTGTGTGTTCTTTGTGCTGCAGGGTTTGGTGGGGATGGCCCTGGGCTGGTGGGACTCTGTCCTTCCATGCTGTGGCCTCTCTCAGGGATTATTTCCTGAGATGAAGATGATTTTCTTCCCTTATTTTTATCCGTACATCTTTTCTAAGAACTCCCAGGCACTGCCCTTGCTTGCACTGAGAGCTGTCTGTGGGATGAGCAACGTTTGTTCACAAACACACCCAGGAGAATTCCCTGCTCAGGAGGCAAGAGCTGAATCCTGTGATTGTGCCTGAGAATTCTGGCTCATCCCAGAAAATCAGGGTGAGTCCCTGGGCTTCAATCCTGCTGCTGAAGCTGTGCATGGACACCAAAAACGCCTGCAAAGAGCCTCAAAAATTGTCATTTACACATCAATCACTGGTTTTCATCATTTTTTTACAGCCCTTTGGAGCTTCTGACCCCAGTGGGTTGATTTGGGGTCACTTCATGCTGGAAGTCAACCTTTAAAAAGCCAAATCATATCCTGAATTATTGGGAAATGCTGGCTTGCTTTTCCTTCTGAATCCCAGCCTGATCTATCGGGTCTCTGGAGAGAATCCTTCCCTGGGAAATCAGCCACCCCACGATTAATGTTTCAACAGAAGTGCCTTCCTAGGCCCAATTCAGTGATGAAACTGAATGTAAAAATAATCCAATTTAGATTACAGCCTTGGTGACCCACATTCACCTCGGCCAGGGAAAGCAGGCTGCTCCTTCCAGCCAAGGAATTGAAGGATGTGGTGTCTGGAGCGAGGCAGGAGGACGCTGGCAGGGCTGGCTGTGCTCAGAGCGTGCAGGTGGAGTGAGGATGTGCACGCTGCTCCTCCTGCTCATCCCGGTGCGAGGTGTGATGTGCCTGTAGGTGCAGCTCGGCAGTGGGAAGCGGGAAATCCAGGTCCCGCTTCCAAATCTTCAGATTTTGTTCCGACTCGCCATCTCCTGATTTAGCTTGTTTTCCTCCGTGCCCTGGGCATGGAGCTCTCTCCCGGCTGGGAGTCGCTGGTGCTCGGTGCTGATGGATGTGGGAAGGGCTGGGCAGGCCCTGGGGCTCGGCTGGAGGGGCCCGGTGGGCTCAGAGGGCGCTGCTTGCCCAGGGCATCCCCCAAGAAGGGACCTTAAATCCCATCCAGTGCCACCCCTGCCGTGGGCAGGGACACCTTCCACTGTCCCAGGCTGCTCCAAGCCCCATCCAGCCTGGCCTGGGACACTTCAGGGATCCAGGGGCAGCCACAGCTGCTCTGGCAATTCCAGCCCAGCCAGGAATTCCCAATTCCCAATCTCCCATCCATCCCTGCCCTCTGGCAGTGGGAGCCATTCCCTGGGTCCTGTCCCTCCATCCCTTGTCCCCAGTCCCTCTCCAGCTCTCCTGGAGCCCCTTCAGGCCCTGCAAGGGGCTCTNCTCGGGCACGGCCGGGGGGCTCCGGGGCTCGGGCACGGCCGGGGCTCCGGGGCTCGGGCGGCTCCGTCCCGGCGGGGCCGGTACCCCGAGCGGAGCGCGGCGGTGCCGCTGCCCGGGGATGCTCCGGCTCCGGCACCGCTGGAGTTGCGGGCACGGCGGAGTTCGGGGCTGGGGGCGGCCCCACAGCCCGGCTGCGGCCGGATAAACGCACGGATCGTCCTCGCCTTGGGCTCCCGGCGGTGACTGACCCGCTGGGCATCTCCTCGTTATTCCCTGGGATACCGGGAGATGCACTTGGCGTCGGGAATGGAAGCTGAGGTTTTAGTGATCTCCTGTACTTTAGGATTTCTAGGGGGAAAATGGTTTTAAGTGTGTCAAGAGCATCGGTATCTGAGGTTGGGGCTGCTCAGAGCTGGTTGCACAGCAGCCCCGTGCACTGCAGGAGCACTGGTGGCCATCAGCGTGGAACCTCCTGCTAACATTCCCCTTTTCCTTCGCTGCCACCCTTTTCCTTCCCTGCTCCCCTTTTCCTTCCCTGCTCCCAGTCTCCCACTCCTGCCTGCCAGCTGTCCCTGCTCAGACACAGACTGACATCCCGAGTCCCCTGAAGCATCACCCTCAGCTACAAAATGCTGTTTGCAGTAAATATTACCAATTTCATTCCCAAGTACAGCATGTGCAGCATTCCCCAGAGCATGAACCTGCACCCAGATTCCCCAGGGACTCCAGCAGGAATTGAAGGAGGCTCAGGGGAAGCGGAGCTGGGCCCTTGGCGGACCCAGGGACACTTGCCATGCGTGGCAGCGCGTTGTGCTCAGGACATGGAGGCTGCTCTGTCACAGAAGGGGATTTCAATAACCCAGGGAGGTTTCATTTTACCTGGTGGCCCCTCCTTGTCACGGCCCCAGCCCGGAGCAGCCGTGTGGGGCTGGCAGTCCCCGTTTCCAGAGTGACATGTGAGAGTCTCGGGAAGAGTCTGACGTTCAGGGTGATCTGAGCCGTGGAGACTGGAGTTGAAACAAGGATAAATGAGCGGAAAGGCAGTTTTGGGTTATGCTGGAGGGCTGTGGCAGCCGAGGAGATGCTGCCGTGGGTGCTCCTGGGAGATGTCCTGGAGCAGCTCTCAGCCTGGCAGGGGAGCTGCTTCCAGAGGTGGGTTTGTGCTCCATGGGAATTTGGGATTGCTGGTTTGGGCAGAGGGTCCTTGGCATGACCTGATGTCCAAGGGAGCAGGACATGACCTGGAATTTTGGGAGCCAGGCCTCTGTCTGTCTGTCTGGTTTTGGGGGATTCACTTCCCTCCTGACCCCCCCTGCGGTGTTGCTTTACCCATTGGATGGGCACTGCCAGTTAAGAACAGGAAAATCAGGTGATGGGATGTTTTCCCTGTCCTTTACCCTGCCACAGGGAAGTTTTCCCTCACAACAATCAGGCTCTGCAAGCAGAAGTGGAACAGAAAGTCCCACCAGCAGGGATCACCTTCAGGTAGCACTGTGGTGCTTGTAGATCTAATTTAAAAACAAATGGGAATTCTGTCAGTGAGATCTGTAACCAGTGTCCCAAAGGAGTTTAAATCTTTTGTAGATCTTGTGTACATGAAAAACTGAGCTCCAGCTTCTTGCCCAAGCCCACAATACCTATGGAAATGATATCCTTGGTTTCCTTCTGTGCCAGCAGAGACGCAGCTCCCTGGGATTTGAACTCATTACTCGACTTTTCATTATGTTGCATTTAATTTCTGGTTTCGATCCATTGCTCAATCTAATTTAGGAAGGGAATAACGTTTGGAGGAGCTTTTGGATTTGCATTTTTTTTTGGTCCACACGGTGTGGTGGGAAGCAGAGAGGGTCTGTGGGGTGTGTGTCCACAAGGGCAGAGCTCCCAGCTCCAGCCTCTCTGTGTGGGAAGCTGGCAGTGCCCTCTCTGCTGGGGGAGATGCTGCACTGGAGGGCACAGGTGGAGTCCTGTACTCCCAGGAGCACCCAGGGGTGTGCTGGAAATCAGTGGGATGATGTTTATACACCTCCAAAGGGAGTGGGGTCACTGCTGTCCTGGAGTGACTCCTGATGCAGAGATTCCCAGCTGCTGGGATGAGTCCTGAATCCGGGCACAGCCAAGGCTGGGAGCAAAGCTGGCACTGAAGGGGTCAAGTGTGGCCTTTGAGCAAGGAATGGGTGCACAAAACTGTTCCTCTGACGTGGCAGGTGCTGCTCAATTAGAGCCAAGAACCCCCTTAAGGGACAGGAGTCAATTATTAGACACTAATTAGGGCAGCTGGAAACATGTGCTTGTGATTCCACACAATGCTGGCATCAGAACTCCTCCTTGTGTTTTCTTGTATTCCCAGCCCTTTTGACACAGGATTTGGTGTTTTCCCTTTGAATTCTGGCAGGATCAATTTATTCCCTGCAATTTCTGATGAGATTTATTTCACTGACAAAAGCTGTGACCAGTGCAGGACAACAGCAAGCACCCAGAGGTTGTGTCAGGGCATCCACCACTTCTTGGGATGCTGGGGTGGAACTTCAGCTTCCCTTTCTCCTCCTCCTCATTTTTCTCCTTCTCCTCCTCCTCCTTTTCCTCCTTCTCCTCCTCGCCAAATGTCTCCCAGAGGAATATTTACACATTTTGCTTTTTATTAACTGAACTGCAGACCCCGTGCAGATGAGATTGAGACACCTCCTCAGGCAGGGTCTCCCTTTGGAATGTTCTCCCTCACACCTCAGGGTCTGGAGGGTTCCTCTGGGAAGGGGCTGGAGAATCCCTGAGGGAGCTGGGAAGGGGCTGGAGAATCCCTGAGGGAGCTGGGAAGGGGCTGGAGAATCCCTGAGGGAGCTGGGAAGGGGCTCAGCCTGGAGCAAAGGAGGATCCCCAGGGATCTTTTCCCTCTCTAGAATTCCCTGCCAGGAGGGGACAGCCAGAGGGGTCGGGCTCTGCTCCCAGGGAACAGGGACAGGAGCAGAGGGAACAGCCTCAGGCTGGCCCAGGGCAGCTCAGGGGGGATTTTGGGGAAATTCCTTCAGGAAAAAGTCCCCCAGCCCTGGCACAGCTGCCCATGGCACTGGAGTCCCCATCCCTGCAGGGATTTAAAGCCCTGTGGATGTGGCACTTGGGGACAGGGGTCAGTGGTGGCCTTGGCAGAGCTGGGGATGGTTGGACTGTATGATTCCAGAGGATTTTCTGGTACCAGCAGGGCCTTGTAATAAAATCTCCTTGAAACATTCACAGGAATCAGTGGAAATCCTTCCCAGCTTGTGCCAGAGACTCCAAGTGAAGCCACTGAGTGTCCCTGAGCAGCCCAAGGACATTCAACTTCACACAAAACTATATTTAGACGTGCAGTTTATTTCTGGAAGTTTTTGCTGCTTCTTTAGAGATAGTTGAGGTTAAAGCCAATTTTCTTTTGAGACTTAGTTACACCTGGTGCTGCATCTCTGGCAGGACTTGTGCTTCCCCTTTTTAGATGTAATTTTTCCTGTGTAATATTGAGAGGAAGATAAGAGGAACATTTTGTGTTTCAGAGCAGCTCTCAGGCTGTAACAACACTTCCAAGGTTGAGGACATTGTGACAAAAGAATTTAGAATCTTTAAAAAGAGTTTTGTGGCCTTGTTTCCACGGGGCTCTGCTGGTCAGTGACCATTTCTTGATGAACTTTCCAAGGTGCATCTGAATTCTTCCCAAAATTCTGCATTTTTTGGTCTCAAAATCCTTTTCCTCAGAGCATCACCTGGGGACTCTGGTCTCCATTGGAGGCAGATGCTGCTGGGAGCAGGGTCCATTCCAGTGGGAGCCTGCAGTGATCCAGGTATTCCTCAAAATCCAGCGCTGATTAAATGGATAAAAATCATGTCTGCAGAGGAGCAGAGCAGAGGTTCAGTAATTTAGCTCAGGATGAGCTCAATCCTGCCATGAGTCATTAATTTCTAAAATACAGCTTACTGTCATGGAATGTGATTATTCCTTAGGCTGGGCTCTTATTTTCCTCTGTGCAGCACTCAGGAGCTGTTTAAGCATTTGACAGGTGAATAAAAGGCTGAGCCCTCTCTCCCAAGAGCAGCAGCCCTGGCGTGGTTGTGCCTCATCCCTGCTGAAATCAGGGTGCTCAGCTCAGCCAGCTCTCAGGTTATGCCATTTGATGAAGAAACAGTGGATTTAGTTTGTAAAAGTCGAGATTTGGCTTTGTAAATCCAAATATTTAGGTTGAATCAAGGAGGGGAATTAAGGCTTGCAGTGAAATGAATGTTCCCAGGGTGTCTTGCTTGACTTTCCCTCAGGTTTGGGGTTTTCTCCTGCATTCAGCACCACAGAGATCACAAAAGCTTTCCAAAAGGGCCTTGCAGCTTTGGGGGAAAGCAGTGTTTTCTGCTGGTGTCACAAACAAAATCATGGAATCCTGGAATGGTTTGGGTTGCAAGGGACTTAAATCCCCTCCCATCCCAGCTCCCTGCTATGGACAGGGACAGCTCCCACTGTCCCAGGCTGCTCCAAGCCCCAGTGTCCAGCCTGGCCTGGGACACTTGATCCCATTGTTCTGTCAGTCCTCAGAGCCTGAGGTCAATTCCAGGTGATTTTTGGGGATGGTTTGCTCCCTGCAGGGCAAAGGTGGGGCCACCCCGGTGGCAGGGCTGCACTGGGACAATCCATGGCAGGAATTCCCTGTGAAGGACTGGGGAGCTTCCATGGAATTGTCCCCTGGCAGCTGCAGAGGAGCCATCCCACCAAGGGGCAGGGCTGGGATTTTGGAATGGCTGCAGTGACCTCGGGGAGGAAATCCTGGGAAAATGAGGAGTCCAGGCCTGCTTCCCTGCAGCTTCCAGTGTGGAAGGTCCAGGTGAGCCCAAGGGTTCCAGGACATGCAGAGGACATCCCTCCATCAGCTCCTCTGCCCATGTGGATGAGGTCAGAGCTCAGGTGGGACCTTGCCCAGGGTTTCCTGGAAGGAAATGGATGCACTTGGAACGTGTCCTTTGTGGAGCTGGGCCAGGATGGATTTAGGGCAAGGCTCTTCCCCCAGAGGTGCTGGCACTGCCCAGGCTCCCCAGGGAATGGGCACGGCCCCAGAGCTCCAGGAGGGTTTGGACAGTGCTCCCAGGGGTGCCCAGGGTGGGATTTTGGGGTGTCTGTGCAGGGCCAGGAGCTGGATCCATGATCCTGTGGCTCCCTTCCCACTTAGGATATTCTGTGACTCCATGAGCCTTCACAAAGCTGAAATGCCAGGAAATGAAATGGATTTTTCTTTTTTCTTTTAATTATAAAGCAAGGAGTAGGAAAATTGGCTTCTCTCCTCGGTTCTGTCATCACCAGGGCCGTGCCGGAGCCAGCAGCCTTCTGCACATTCCCGTTTTTCCTCGGGAATGCTGCGTGCCCGGGAATCTCCGTGGCACCAGGAGGCTTAATTGAGTGTTTCTTCCTGTTCTAATTGAATCCCCAATTAAGCTCTCACTCGGTGCTGTTGGGAGGCGATTCTGTGTGCGCTGTGTTTGCAAGCAAATCCCGACGGCGGCCGTGGTTTTCCAGGGAAAATCCCCCCAAGCCGTTGGGTTTTGGCCGGGTTCGGAGCCTCCACAGCCCCAGGGCTGATGTCCACGCTGAGGTGTCACCGTGGCACAGTTCCCATGGAATTGGGGCGCCATCCATGGCCCCAGCACGGCGGGGCTGGAGCTCAGCAGCAGCTCCTGGAATGGTCGGGATGAGCGGGATTGCTCCGTTGGGATTGTTGGGATCGTGCTTCCCACAGGCCGTGTCCTGCTCCCAGCAGATGTGCTGACCGGCTTACCGTCTCCATGGCAACCAGGCCGGGCTTTGGAGAGAGCCCGAAGTCACCCAGGAAAAGTCGGATATTAATAGAGAGCGGCGTAGGGATGGAGAAAAAATAGGATTTGGCTGCTCCTCACCCCAAATTTGGGGGATTTGGGAGCGATCCGTGTGTCTGTGCCAGCTGTGGGTGTTTGTTTACGTGTCTCTGTGGAGCGTGACCTATAAAATTAATTCTCTTTAGTCGAGCAGTGTGATCCCAACGAGCATCTCCGTGGTTAGAGCAGCAGAATGGGAGCAGGATGTGAGTGGGGGATGTTCGAGAGGTGAGAATGACAAAATGCCTTCACAGACAGGAAATACAGGGATTCAAAATGTATCATATAAATATATAAATATTAAAATATATAAATAGATTAAATATATAAAAATATATAAATATAAATGTAAATATATATATATAGGGTATGAATGCACAATGCTCTTGATGTCCCCCTTCAATATTTAATAGGCAAGAGCTAAAAAATACCTTTACAAACATGTAAATATATACATACAAAAGCATAT
This sequence comes from Hypocryptadius cinnamomeus, assembly GCA_013400635.1. Taxonomy (NCBI): domain Eukaryota; kingdom Metazoa; phylum Chordata; class Aves; order Passeriformes; family Zosteropidae; genus Hypocryptadius; species Hypocryptadius cinnamomeus. The sequence goes on along the minus strand of VYZP01064582.1, from coordinate 185,981 downwards.
AAATATAAAAAGAAGAAAAAAAAATAGCATATGAAT
>VYZP01064582.1:110784-176837 GCA_013400635.1 Hypocryptadius cinnamomeus | reverse complement strand
TTATCCATAACTCGTAATTTATCCATAACTCGTAATTTATCCATAACTCGTAATTTATCCATAACTTGTAATTTATCCATAACTCGTAATTTATCCATAACTCGTAATTTATCAATAACTTGTAATTTATCAATAACTTGTAACTTATCAATACTAGAGGCAGGTTGGATTTTTTGGTTGGGTTTTTTTTTGGTTGGTTGGGTGGGTGTTTTCATTTCTCTCACCAAAGCTTTCTGTTAGGCAGGGATGGATGGGATATTGGGAGATTGGGAATTCCTGGCTGGGCTGGGATTCCCAGAGCAGCTGTGGCTGCCCCTGGATCCCTGGCAGTGCCCAAGGCCAGGCTGGAGCAGCCTGGGACAGTGGGAGGTGTTCCTGTCACAGCAGGGGTGGAAAGGATGGGATTTAAACTCCCTTCCAACCCAAAATATTCCATGATTTTCTGATTCCATTATTCCCTTTTTTGTCCTTCTATTTACCCACAAACTGCTGTTGTTTTGTTGTGATTGGCACAAAATGCTCATTGATTTCTCTCATCTCACAGAGCTGTTGGTTTATGATAAAGTTGCATAAAAATATTTTGTCCTGAGAGTAGAGGATGGGAATTCCAGCACTTTTTTTTTCAAGGAAGAAGATTCCATGTTGTCAGCCCACAAATAACTGTAAATCCCCAGTGGTTGTTGTGGTGGGGTGCATGGTGGCACTGCTGAGATTTGGGGTGATGTAAATTAAAAATTGGGGCTTTCTAATGATTAGATCTTGGATTTTCTTCCAGATTAAGCTTTTAGAAAAGAACTGGCAAAGGCAGCCAGATTTGCCAATGGAAATGACCCCATTTGTGCTGCTTTGACACCTTAAAACTGTGAGAAATCTGATAAAAAGAGCACTCAGGAAGTGCAGTTTTCCCAGCTGACTGGCCCATCCGTTGATGTTCCACAGGGAAAGGCCTTTAATAGGGAAAATGAAGTTATTCCCCCATCCTGCCCTCAGGATTTCTCTGGGGAGAGCCCCTGCCCTATTGTCCCCCTGGAAGCTGCAATAAGAGCACGTGGCTGTGTCTGAATCACAGCTTTTCCCCAAAAAACATCTTCCATGTCCAGATATCTACTCCATAATATTATATTTTATACTTATAAATCATATACTTATACTTAAATATTTTTTATATTATATTCCCTATTATTTCTCTTTATATATTCAATTTTTTTAAAATCCAAGTTTGCTTGGAAACCTGCACATGGAAACCAGCAGAGGAAAAGGTCTCCCAAGGTCTTCTCTATGATGACTTCATAGATTAATAATTAAATACAAAAAATGGATTTATGATTTCTAATAAATCTCCTGGGAATGTGGGGTGGGGCTGTCTACTCTCCTCATCCCAGACTGGTGGAACTGGGAATGCTGGGGGGAATCTCAGAGCTGGCTCAGCCCTTGGTTTGTCTTCTCAGAGCCCTAAAAACGTTCTGCTGATGTCAGATCTCTGCTCTCTCCCCCTCATGTCGTGGAGCACGGGGAAAATCTGGGAAAAGCTCTAAAGATGGAATAATTCTGAGTCATGGAGACACTAATAAACACTCCCACACGCTGGCAGTGCTCAGGTTTGGTTTTCCTAAATAACCATAATTGCTGAAATTCGTCATATTTGGTGATTTTTGGGTTTGTTCACTAAATCAGGAGCTTCAGGAAAGCTCCAGCTCCTGAGTCAAGCTGGGAGAAATAGTAAGAGAATATTTATTTATTCCCTTTGCCCAGAATTGTGCAGCAATTATGACAAAACAAATTTATTCCGGGTTCTGCCAATTGCCATGGAAACCCACATGGAAAATAGCAGCCCAAGGCCACTTAGCATGAGAAATCCAGAGGGCTCATCCCTGATTAACTGATTCATGCTGTAGATTTTGGGAAAGAAACCCTTAAAATGGAGACATTTCCCTGGTCAGTGGCAGCTCTGGTGGGACAGGGGGAATCCTCCCAGGGAAGGCAGGAGATGCTCTGGCTCTGGAGTCTCTCCTGGGACACCCAACCTTCTGATTGCACAGCTGTGCCACAGGATTCTGACTTTTCCAGCAGCGATTAGTGAGGGAGGACAAGTGGCTGTGGCAGGCAGAATTCCCAGGTGGGAAGGGCAGGATATTTTTAGGTGTTTCTGGAAGGCAGAGCCATCAGTGCTGTGCTGGAGCTGCAGCTTGGGGCTCTGGGCTCGGGACACTCTGGGGATCTGGTGCAGGTGGGATCTGGGAGGGTCTAATGGAATTTGGGAATTGATTTAGGGATTATCCTGGAATCATTAGGGTTGGAAAAGTTCTTGGAGATCATCGAGTCCAGCCATTCCCTCAGCATCCCCAGCACTGCCCCTGTCCCCAAATGTCACATCCACAGGGCTGTGAAATCCCTGCAGGGATGGGGACTCCACCTGAGCACCTTTTCCTGGAGGAATTTCCCCAAAATCCCCCCTGAGCTGCCCTGGGCCAGCCTGAGGCCGTTCCCTCTGCTCCTGTCCCTGTTCCCTGGGAGCAGAGCCCGACCCCCCCGGCTGTCCCCTCCTGGCAGGGAATTCCAGAGAGGGAAAAGATCCCTGGGGATCCTCCTTTGCTCCAGGCTGAGCCCCTTCCCAGCTCCCTCAGGGATTCTCCAGCCCCTTCCCAGCTCCCTCAGAGATTCTCCAGCCCCTTCCCAGCTCCCTCAGGAATTCTCCAGCCCCTTCCCAGCTCCCTCAGGGATTCTCCAGCCCTTTCCCAGCTCCCTCAGGAATTCTCCAGCCCCTTCCCAGCCCTGTTCCCTTCCCTGGCCATGTTCCAACTCTCAGGAGTAAAAGCTGACCTCCTCTGTTCCCAAACTAGCTGCTTTGGAGCCACCTTCTCCCTGTGTATATTCATTTTTAATGATGTGGCCATGACTGTTGAAATTTGTAGCTGTGATTTCATTGAAATCAAAGAGAATTTTGTTTTCCCCAGTTGTGCTGGAGAAGCTGGGATTGATTGATTGATTGATTGATTGATTGATTTCTGGTGTTGCTCTGTCTCCAGAAATGGAAGTGTTGAGGAAAGCTGAAGGGCTTTCTCATCCTGTGCAGCTTTTGCACATCAGTGGTGTATAAATATGAGCTCTGTGCTCTGAGTCACTCCGGGGGAGCTGCAGAGGAGGGGAGTCCTGGCAGTGCCTGGCTGGCTGTCCATGGAATCACGGGGGTTTGGGAAAGAGCTCTGCCATTGTCCAGCCCCACTGCCCAAGCAGCTCTGGCTGAGATCTGTGCACAGGCAGCAGGGAATGATGCAGGAGAGCTGCTGCTGGAAGGCAGGCAGGGAATCACAGAATATCCACAGGGGAAGGGACCTGGGGGAATTTTGAATCAATTAGAGACAGGACCTCTGAGTTTTTTAGATGGTGTGATTTATTTTTCTTCTACACAGGCAGGAAGGGTGAGTTGGGCTCACATCTTCCCTGCATGGCTCAGAAGGTCCCAAGACCCTTGGTTACAAGATCTTTTAAGGATTTATTGACCAATAAAGCACTGCCAACAAGGATATTTATGGTTTTGACCCAATCTTTAAATATTTTGTCTTATGGACTCATGTGTGAGCTTTCTTAGCCAATCATGTTATGACACACAAACCCACAGTGCTGCATTCTGAACTCCCTGTTCACCTCTGTAACTGCTTTTATTTTTTCTATATCTTAAACTCTAAAACTCTAAACTTTCCTCCACTTAGCTTAACATGTCTCTGGTTTAAACCATAAATCCACATTCTCATTTCTAGCACCTCAGTTTGGGAGCCTTTTCCAAGGTGTCAGACCAAATCCTGTGTTTAATTCTGAACTTTGGCTTCCAGGCCCAAAGTTCTGAGAGTTCCCTGCATTTCAGATTCCAGCAGGGACCCACAGGATCATTGATCTGCCTCCTGCACAGACACCCCAGCAATCCCAATGCCTGAGAATCCCAGAATCCCAGAACAGTTTGGGTTGGAAAGAACCCTAAGACCCATCCCATTCCACCCCCTGCCATGGCAGGGACACCTTCCACCACCCCAGGCTGCTCCAAGCCCTGTCCAGCCTGGCCTTGGGCACTTCCAGGGATGGGGAGTCCCCAGGTTTTCTGGGAATGCTCAGTGAGGTTGAAATGTAGCTGTAAAATACCACCTGGGTTTGATAATTCCCTTTTTTTATCTCATCTCTACGGCTCGATGCAGAACTGGAACTCGAGTTTGGGGGATTTCCCCTCTGTCCAAAACTGATGTGGGAGCTGCTTTGCCTCCCTTCCCCACTTACCCCAGACCATGTGGTGCTCCTGTTTGGAGGGATTCTTGGCATCCTCTCCTCCCTTGGACTGGCTCAGTGCAGGGCACAGGGGAGCACAGGACTGATTTTCCCACTTTGTGTGGTGCCATTTCCTCCTCCTGGGAGTTTATTTTGTGTGATTTGTGGTGCTTTTTAGGAGCAGAAGCAGGTTGGCAATTCTTTGTTGTCACCCAGACCACAGCTCATCATGTTTTGGGTTCATTTTTCGGGTTACTGGCCCAAATCCAGCCTGGGCTCACCAGCCTGTCTGTCTTGCCCACGTGTCTGTTCAGGAGTGCTGCAAATCAAGAGTCCAGGTCTCCAGAGCTGCTAATTAATGCACCTCCATTAATTGGCACTTCTTTCAGGTGTTGGACTTCAAGCAGCTCATTTGAAATAAGGAAATGACACTGTGTGTGAAGCATTCCTGGGCCACAAATGGCCATAACGTGCTTATTCCATTCATTAAATGTATTTTTGGGATTTATGAATTGATTGGCTGCACTGGAAATTACTGTGAATTACCTGTGAGGAGGATTCTGGAATCAGACATTGTTTTTGGGTTGTTTGCTGGGGTTTTTTGTGGTGGGCAAACGATGCCTGTGAGTTTTGCAACACAACAGTTTTGTCTGGAAATGGCTCCTCAGATTCCTAAAGCTGAAGTTTAATCTGCATTATGGATGTTGGGAAGGAATTTTGGAGCAATTGTCTGTCAGTGCTCAGCAGGGAGAGGAGGAATTGTCTGCAGTAGAAGGAATATTCTCATTACCCCTTCATACCTGCTCATTTAAGATAAAGACATTTAAGAGTCTGCTTTCAATTAGAGCCATTTGGTATTTTAAGGAAATGTTTTCCTGGATGTATCAGCGCTGTCAAGCTTCACCTTTAGAGCTGGATAGTCCCAGTTCTGAGCATAATTCAGCTCCATTCCTTTGTCACCTCTGCCCTCCCCACCCACTCACCACCCCCAAGGTTTAGGTGGGCTCTGCAGAAGATGAATAAACCCAAATTATCTGCACGAGGAGGAGCTCAGGGCTCTCCAATTCCGTGGGGAGAGCGGGCACGCAAGTGTGTGGGCAGGAATGAGTCCAGGGACAAAAGAACCTGTGAAATCCTTAATGCCTGCTTCCTGTTACTATGAAAAGTACTGAAGATGTTCAATAAAAACTCTTTTATTTTTATTTTTTTCCCCATGACTAAGTCTGTAAAGCTGCTGTGCTGAACTGGGGTTAAATCCCCTGGCTCTAGGAGTGTGTGAGTCCAGCCTGAAGGACATCCTGCCTTTGTGGGGGTCACCTCACCTAGGATTAAGAGCTTTTGGCTCTTCCACACCTTCCCATTAGGCAGGATCAGGGCTATTTATGGATTTTTTACAGTGGACTTGCCCCAGTTCATTTTGCTGTAGCACATTCCAGGTGTGGCTGTGGGGTTCCAGGTGCTCTGCAGGTTTTCAGTGATGGCTGTGTGTGGTTTGGGGTTGGGATGGAGCTGCAGCCTTTGTGTGCCTTCCCTCCTGCAGTGCCCTCCTTCCATCCCCCAGATCCAGGCTGGATCCCTGGGCTGGGCTGGGATCCAGGCTCAGTGGGGAGCAAAAGGAGCTCAGCTGGTGTTGGGGAGGGTTCTGGATCCTTGGGAAGGGTGAAACAGTGCAGTGGGGTGGGATGGGCTCCCTCCCCTGCTGCCTCTGATACCCAAAATCTGACTCAGCTGGTGGAGAGGAGGCAGACCCAAAGGCTCAGGATCTTCCACTGGAACAGTTTTCCCAGGAACTCAGTCTGGAGTGAGTGAGAAAGAGCAGTGGGCTTTGCTGGTTTTGGGTGGGGTATTCCTTGTGGGAATCGGGAAAACAGAAACTTCCACAGGCACAGGAGGGTTTAATCTGCAGCCTTGGGAGATTTGATGTAAAAATACAACACACAGACATTAAGCAGAAAAATCATAAACTTCTGTTTCTGCAGTTGCAAGTAAGGATATGCCTTAAGTAAGTGAAAAACTGTATGGGTAAGATGGTGAAGAGTTCATAGTGTAGGGGTGGGGTTGTATAGAGTAAGCTGAGAAGTTAGAATAGAAACAGAGTTTAGAAGTTATAACAGAGTTTAGAAGTTAGAATAGAAACAGAGTTTAGAAGTTATAACAGAGTTTAGAAGTTAGAATAGAAACAGAGTTTAGAAGCTAGAATAGAAACAGAGTTTAGAAGTTATAATAGGAGCATCTGGGTGTAATTGAGACAGAAGCCATTGGACAAAAGTATCCACAGTGCAGCAGAAGTAAGTAAAGGTGGTAGGTCAGAAAAGTAAAATAAATTCTGTGGCAGCTGTCTATTGGGTTAGAAAGTTCTGTATTGCCTTGTAACAAAGACCTTGTGACTACTCTTGAGCTATGGCTGACTGCTTGCTCCTCTAAAATCTCACAGCCTCTGGGACTGATGCTTATCTGAGCAATAAATCATTCTTAGCCTGAAAATAGTCCCATCCCTTCATTTCTAAAGCAACAATGACAATTCCTGAGTCTGCCAAGCCACGAGGAGCCTTGGAGCCTGGTCACATCCTGGTCCCTGATGGCCAGGTGAAAACAGTCCCAGTGGGACATGGATGGGGACAAAGGGACACTGCTGGTGCCTGCTGGATTTCCATTTGTTGGGAATTTGGCCTTCAGTAACCTTTGTTGTGGCCACTGGTGCAGCTCCAAGGAGAATTTGAACAGTAAAGTCAAATTATGGCTTTTTCCCCTCCAAATTCCATGCCCAGCCAATTTTCCTTCACTCAAGATCAACAGAGGTGGTTCCAGAGTATCCCATTCCCAGCTGGGTTTGGAAAGCCATCCTAAACTCACAGGTTTCCAAGAGCCACATTTCTGACTGGAGAAAACATCCAGGAAAGCCCCACCTGCAGCTCTGTGGTTCATCTCACCCTGCTATTTTCATCCTGCTGAACCAAGAGGTGGCAGCAATATTCCCTATTAAGACATTTTATGTGTTTTACATTAATGTAATATTTAATTGCAGTAATGAGCCATTTTATTTCTAGCCTGAACTGGAACAAACCCAATTTTTCATCACTGCATCGATGTATCTGAAAATTCTGCTTCTAAATTTCTGGTCTAGCCCAAAAGATTTGGGTTTCCCTTGGCTGGACAGGGTGCTGGACAAAGCAGTAACTCCCAGAGTTCAGTGAATTATTGTGTGTTTAAGCTGTTTTTCTGCCCATCACAGCAGATATTTTTGGAGAATAAAATGCAGTGGAAAACAGATATTAAAAAAAAAAAAGTCAACTTTAGGTCCCTTGCTAAACCTGTTCCTGCCAAGGGATCAAGGCTGAAGTCAAAGCTTTGCCTTTATCCCTAAATTTTGCTAAGCACAACGTGCAGAGCTACAGCAGGTGTAATATTCCAGTTCATGGCAAATCTTTTTTTCAGGATAAGCTTCCAAGTTCATCATCCTAACACAGCCTGGGCTTTTTCTCCATTTGGGATAAATATGTCCTTTTATGAATTTTGAGTTCTATCACCTTTTAATTCCGTGCTCCCTCATCTGGACACTGAATTAAATGCTGAGAACATGAGGTTCTGATCTGCTCCTCTATTGCTCATCATGATTATAGGCAGGGATGGCAGAGCTGCCATTAGTTATTATTCTCCACACTCCCAATTAGAATATTCTGTTTTCTGCTTGTAACTCTGTCAGGCTGAGCTGCTCAGGCTGAATTTTTCCATTTTTTGCTCTCAAGTCAACTCCAATTCCCACTTGAAATACAGTGGAAATAAAAGTCCCCAAACTTTTTGGGCGCCACATAAAATATTAATGCTTTCCTAATTAAAATATTAATTAGGAAAATAATTTATTTCCTAATTATAACATTAATCTTTACATAAAATATTAATTAATACTTAATATGATTTTCCTAATTAAAATATTAATTATTTGGGGGCCACTGACTATTAATGCTTTCCTATTTATTCCTAATTTCTGCTTCCTGTGTCGTAGGCAGTTTTAGATCTAGGACAGAACTTTCAGCAGTTTATTTAGAGTTTTGGGAGTTTTAAGTAATCTCTGTAGGGATATTGTAGAAGACTGGAATAAACTAATGATTCTGTTCTTTTTTTAAATGCAGGGTTTGAGAGATTAGGGAAAATGCAGATCCGAACCTGCATGGAAGAGTCAGAGGGAAAAATATTAGCATTTTTTAAGTGTCCAGAGCATTAGAAATGACCTGATTTAATCAGGTTTCTGGGGCTTGGAGCAACCTGGTCTGTGCAAGATGTCCCTGCCCATGGCAGGGGTGGAATGGGATGGGCTTTAAGGTCCCTTCCAACCCAAACCCTTCTGGGATTCTGGGATTTGGGGATTCTATGAACTGCACATGGTTTTCAGATCTGCAGCACAAGGATGGGCTCTGCTGCTGCAGGGGCTTTTGGAATATTTTTCTCCTTTGCAAGGCAAAGGCAGGAGGTATTTTCAGTCCTTTCTAAGTGCCTGGGCTTTGTAAAGGACTCACACAGAGCTGCTGGGCGCTGGGAGGTGCTGAGTGAATGAATGAAGTGGGAACTGCAGGTGTTCCTCACCCTGAGCAGAACAGGGGTGGCTCCGTTCATCCCAGATTCCCTCCTGGCTCTGGGGGGGATGGCAGTGCCCAGGGATCCCCCAGTTCTTGTCCTGTCCCGAGTCACTGCTGTCCCTGGAGCTGCTGGAGCAGACCTGGCTCAGGTGTCCCTGCAGAGGGAGGAACAGGGGCGTGTTTGGATTTTGGGTGATTGTTTTGAGCCATCCCAGCTCACTGGCAAGACCCTGAGTCCTTCTCCTGGAAATCTTCCTTCAGGAATTGCCAATGGAAGGGAATGAGCCTCTCCAATGGAGAAACACCAGAAATACAGAAATAGGGATTTTACAAGTTTCAACAAGTTTCAAAATATGGCCTTGCAAAAAGACTAGATATTTTAGAGAACTAGAACTGTAAAAGATGCATTGTAGAAGGGCCATGTAGGGTACAAATATAGGTGATTAATGCTAGAAAAAATATAGGTGATTAATAGCAGCATCGTGTGGCAAAAGCTACTGGGCTGAAAAACATTTATAAGATATTGTAACCACGAAATAGGGTGGCTTCTGATGGAATGGAGTTGAGTTTTACATCTGTGTCTCACTGTCCATCAAGACTGATAACAGAATAAAATCTTTAAAACCCCTCTCAGTTACCCCATCTCTGTGAAAGCTGGGAAAAGCAGCAAATAGGGTTTTCACATGCTCCAGGGCAGTCCTGTAAGGAAGATGAGGAGTCATCATTTTCAGGATTTTTCCACAGATTGTGTGTGCTGCTCCTGGATGGTGAGAACATCCCAGAGTCATCATTTCAGCAGGTACATAAGGAGAGGTCTCCCAGAGACTTTACAGGAAGGAGCACAGCTCACTTAAATATGCAGAGCTAAAGCCATGAATATTTGTTCTTCTCAACTCAGCTCCCGAGTACTCTGGATAAATATTTCAAGAAATCAGGTTGGACAAGTGGTTCCTCCTTCATTGATCTGTTGTTTCTGGATCAGTTTCTCCACTTGGACAGGAGTCATGGAAATCTACTGCAGGGAACTGAGGAGTTTCCTGTCATCCCCTGCCATGGAATTCCGAGTGCTGTGTTGCAGCCTGTGGTAATTGGATTATAAAGCAGAGGGAAAGGCAATAAAATCAGCAGCCTCATCATCAAGGCATCCCTGTAAAGTCCCAAGAGGAAGCAGCAAACTGGGGATGAAGTTGAGCCGTATCTGCCTAGTTTTTATTTATTTATTTATTTATTTATTCTTCTAACCTCTTTACAAGAACAGCAAATTCTTTTCAGCACTGGGATTTAAAAGCTCTGTGTCTGACTCTTTTGAAGACACCCTCTGCCCTACTCCTTGAGCCTAAAAACGAAATAAAATGTGTAGTTTTACTAGTTTAGCTAAAGAAAAAAAAAATCTTCATGAGATCCTGTGTTTTACAGAAGCTGGAATTTCATTGTAGCTTGCAGGGTTGCCTTTTTGCTCACTCAAGGCTTTGTTTTCTCTATTACATGATAATCATAATTTATCAAAAATACATTGCAAGCAACCTTTTCATGAGTGTGCACTGATAAAACTGCAAATATTTAAATGCATCTGGGAAATTAACACCGACCAGGAGCTTTCTGGGCTGTTTGTCTGTTCTGAGACTGGAAAATCTTTCAGTTCCTTGCTCTGCAGAGGTTGGATCTTCAGTAATGGGATGTCCTGGCATTCCCAGCACCCTTCCAGTGCCCCTTCTCCCTGCAGCTTTGCTGTTCCCAGTCCCAGGGGGATGATTGCAGCCCTGCTGGGTGTGTTCCACTATTGATGGCATTTCCAGGATGCACTGGTGCCTTTCCCTGCTTGGGTAAAACAGCAGCAGCTTCCCATAAAGTTTGTAATTGGCTTTTAGGGAGCGTTTCCCATCATCCCAACAGTTGCAGGCTGAAGTGTTGCTCAGAAACTCAGCATCAGCACTTATGGCAGCTAAGAGATTGATTAGCATTCATAAGGAAAGCAGAGGAGCTTAAAATAAGGAATGAAACAAGTGCTTAATCCTTTGGCCCAGATGGTTTTTGGCAGGGCAGATAAAAACGTGGATCTTCCCTAAAAACAGAACCTTCCCATCTCCCTTCCAGCAAGGAAATCTGACAGAATTCCAGCCACAAATCCACTCTGGCTTTTTGGGGTGCTGCCTGGGGTGTGACTCCGTATTTTGGACCTTCTCAGCAGCCTGGTGGACACTGGGAGCTGCTGGAGTGGTGGGTGTCCATGGATATCCCCATGACTGCCCATGGATCCTGCAGATCCTTCATTCCAAGCTCCACATCTTCCAGAGGGATCCCTGTGCTCACACGGGGCTGTTCTCGAGGCCATGTGGGATTTGCTCAGCTCAATTCTGTGTGCCAGTGGAAGCCTCAGTTGGGGCTGGCTGGAGCTGTTAAACCCCTGGAGCACACCCTGCCTGCCTCAGGAGCTGGGATCATCCACTCTTCCCTGTGAAAAACCCTCTGGAAGGCCTTGGCTTCCTGCAGGTCTCCACAGTGGCCTGGGAAAGAGGCATTTCACAGCTCGTTAAATATAGAGGGTACCTACAAATGTAGCCCAGTTACCTCTCACTGGAGGTGCTTCCAACCAAGAGGAAGTGACAACCGAGTCTTCACACTCTTTAATTATAGCAGCCTTTACATAACAGTGTCAGATAAATGTGTTTTAGGATAGGTGGCACCTCGCTTCCTCCAGAAGAACTGTCAAATTAGACCAGACTAATTTATTACTTGAAATTCCGAGGATTAAAGCACGCTGTCCACCCAGTCTGTTTGAATAAAACCTTAAAATTCACCGAATCCTCCGTGCCAGAATATATCCCAAACAGCACGATCTTTTGGAAGAGAAATAAATCCCTATTCCTCTGGTGGCTTCAAGGACTTCCAAGTCCCACAAATCCCATTCTGCTGGAAAACAGGGTTAGAGGGGATCTCAGGAGGTTCTCCTGGCCGTGCCTACACCCAGGGCAGAAACTGCTGTCACTGCACCAGGTTCTTATCTAATCTCTATTATAAAACAGAGGAGGAGGGAGAGAGGCAGGGAAATTGCTTTAGAGGGAGAAGGGCAAGGAGTGGAGCTGTGCCAAGTAATTTAGGAGAGTGAGGAACTGGCCTATTTCCCATGGATGGAGGCAAGGTGGATTGCTGGAGATTGCTGATGTTCCTTTCCCTTTCTATCACTGAAATCCATCCCTGGGCTCCTCTGCTGATGGCAACAAGAGCAGCTTTCCATAGGGGAGAGCAATTTTCCTCAGCAGGCCCTGGAATCCAGGCGGGGCAAGATGAAACCCAAAGTTTGTGTTTCCTGGGGAGGATGCTGATGGAGACCGTGGGTTTTGGAGCCCTCTGTGTGCTGGAAGGAGCGGATCCATATCCAAGCCTGCTCTTAATACAACCACTAATGCTCCTTGCTAATGTGCCCTTGCCTTCTGGGGGGGTTTTGCCTCATTATCCCTGAGTAATGCCAGGAATCCAGGACCACGCGAGAGCAGGGAGAGGCCGTCAAGAACTTGGCAGTGTTGGGGTTTTGCTGCTTCAGGTTTAATATTCCTGTGGCTCCCCCACAGCAGCAGGAAGGGAGGCAGTGCTGCTGCTCTCCTCGGTGAGATCCCAGGTGGAAGTGGGATTAGTTGGAGTGGGGAGAAGGGAGAAGTTGCTGACTCCCATCCTGGCTTGGCGCAGTGCGGCGCCGAGGCGTTCCCTCGCCTCGGCAATCTGGATCCTGCGCATTTATTTATTTATTCCAGCAGCTCTTCAGTGTGTTTATGCAAATAGTTCGTTGCTCCAGCTCCTGAAAGAACCACACAAGTGCTGTCATTTGATTGAGGAATCATTAGATCGGGCTGGAAATAAAATTTTCTCTGGTTCTGTATTCACGCCCTCGGAAAAAAAACTCCAGTGTTCCCACATTTGGGTAGCTCAGGACTGACTAAATAATGGATATTTTGGGATAGATGGATACATGTCTCAGAGAGATTTCCTTTGTAATCTAATTAAAAATAAAGAGGATGTGAATAATCTCTAATGGCAGCAGAGTTTTTGGAGGAAGCCAAGTATTTTTGGAGGACTGTGGATACTCAAAGTATTCTGACTTCTGAGCTCTTCTCTTTCCCCCACCTCCAACCTGAAGATATTTTAGTCTGGGTTATATCCTCAGTGACTTTTTGGGCATTAAAAGTTTTGGATGACTCGTGGTCTTTGTTTACATCTCTTTCAAAATCTCCCGTGCCCTTGGAAACGTGGAGTTGTGGGCTCTGATTAACATCATCAATGAATGCTATTTAAAAAAAGGAATAATGCAGCAACTGAAGCCATTCAAAAAATGACATTTTTTAAGGGTTAGACTTTACCAAGGCTCATTTCAGCTCCTTAGCCATTGCATGTTTTCAGCAGGTCGTTCCTGTAGTGCTGGCCAGTGGCCTGAACAGTAGAATTCCCTGTGGGATAATATCGGCTCCATTCAGCCCCCGTTCCCTCAGCACATTTATTATATTTATATTACTTCCCAGTCAACTTAAAAGAGCTGGATGTCTTCCTCCCTCACCTCAGTGTGTGTTTCTTGGATAAATTACCTCATAATATTCAAAACAGCCTTTGATTTAGAATTCCTCTGTATTACAGGGAATTGTATTTTTATAGCATCTTTTAGGAGCCTTTTGAGTTGAGTCATTAAATATGTATTTTTAATAACCTCTGTGTCTTAAAAAAGACAGTGTGAAATGTAAGGACTGGAAATCAAATAGCGATTCCCCTGACTTCTGAATTGTTTTATTACAAATCTATGTGAAGTTCACTTCTTTCCCTTCATCCTGTGATTTCACAGCCTTTTTATTTTTAAATTTGAGCTGACCAATGGTTCTTGTAGTTGATTCTTTCAATCTGGAACATCACAGATCTTCAAGAAGTCTGTAGAACAGGCTGCAAAAATTAACTCCTGGATTGGGAGTTTTATGAACTCCAGACCATCTTAGAAGCCGAGATCCTCCTCCTCCATCAGAATTAGTAAATTGGGAATAAGACTTAGCATAACTTAGGGGAATCTTCCATTGAGTTTGTAAGAAACTGTGAATATGGGAATATTCACAAGAATAACACCGTTGGCTTTGCTTCAGGTGTCTGTTGGACACTTCCCATGGGATTAGTGGTAATTTTGCAGAACTGATGGAAGCTTTTGGAAGGAAAAGTGGATGAAGCAAATGGAAAACACAAATAGGAAGCGTTTGTGAAACTGCAGTGGTGGATCAGATTGCACTGAAGATGAGATTTTAAGTAATTGTTTTAATAAGGGTAGGAAGTAAATTGTAAATTAGTTCTGTCATTAGTGTTTAATTATTTATTGACTTCTTAATCACGTAGTGTTACACCAGAAGTTTAATTTGTAGAGCTCCAGGAGGAACCTGTTTAGAGATTTTGTTTCTTAATTTAGTTGTAAATCAGGTTCACACTTTTGTTCTTCTAATTCTTGGTGTTTAGGATTTGGTTTTCTTGTTTCCAGACATTGTGCATGTGTGTTTTCTGTTAATTCTTAGTGTTTAGTTTTAGTGGCTTCAGGGATTAACGGTTTCCAAATATTGTTGGATGGTGGAGGGATTGTTTTTTTGGAAACCACCTGCTGTTCTCTGGAGTCTTGAAGAAGAAAGGGTGTATTTAACTCCTGGATTTATTATTTTATTTTATTAACTCTTGTATTTTATTGTAAATAAAACACAGAATTGGGCTGGAAGGGANGGCGCCGCCGCAGCGCTCAGGGAGCTCGGCCCCGCCGCCTCACCGCGCTCCGCCGCCGCGCTCCCCGGCCCTCCGGCCCCGCACCGGCTCTCCATGTACGACAACTTGTACCTGCATGGGTTTGAGGACTCGGAGGCGGTGAGTGCCGCGGGAGCGGGGCGGGGGGCGCGCAGACCCGCACGGGCGGGCTGGGTGCCCGTGCTGCGGGCGAGGAGCCGGGGGGTGACCCTGTGCTGCCCCGGAGATGCCGGGACGGGCTGCTGTGGTTCCCCAGGGAATTATCCCTCCCCGGCATCCCTCGCAAAATGGTTCTGTGGCAGCACGGAGCCCCCGGTGCCGCGGTCGGACGCCTCGGTTCGGGAGCGTTCCCCGGCGGTCCGAGTGGGTGTTTCTGGGCACCCCGGAGAACGGCCGGGATTGCCGCGGCCATGGACACGCTGCTCCATATTAAACAGGGATCCGTTACATAAGGCGTTTTGGACAGCTCGTAAAATACATAGATAACAACATAATATAGAGTGTACGTCAATGCAGACGTATGTATGGTATGATGTGGTGTCCTCAGGAGAATGGATGGGTCCTGGAGGGCTTCGGATGAAGAATTTTTTCCTGCCTGTGTCAGTGTTGGTCTGGAAGTGCGATCCCTCTTAAGTGTTACCTCACTTGTTTTAGCATCCCTTTATTTCAGGGAGAGAGGAACAACAACTGGGCAAAATTGTCATTAATGCAGTGCACCATGTTGAGGGGAAATACTGTGTATTAGAATCCTTCTGAACTGGGTATTTGAATTATTTCAAACTCTGCTGCTTAGAAGNCTGGAAGGGACCTCTGGAGACCATCCAGTCCAGCCAGGGTCACCTGGAGCAGGTGACACAAGAATGTGTTCGGGTGTTTGGAATGACCTGGAGCCTCCAGCCCTCCTTGGGCAGCAGTTCCAGTGCCTTGCCACCCTCATGGAAAGGTGTTTTTCCTCATGTCCAGCTGGGACTTGTGTTTGATTTTATGGCCATTGCTCCTCCACCTGTCACTGACACCACTGAACGGAGCCTGGCACCAGCACATTTTGGAGATATTTATATGCATTAATGAGATCCTACCTCAGTCTTCTCTAGACTATACGGTACTGTTTTATTTTAAACCAATTTTATTACAAATAAGCAAGGGTTCGCCGCCGTATTGGCCGCCCCCAGGGGCACAGCGGCCGCCGCCATCAGCCCGTGAGGCGGCGCCAGCGCGCAGCGCTGCTCGCGGGCGGCGCGNTTAAACAGGGATCCGTTACATAAGGCGTTTTGGACAGCTCGTAAAATACATAGATAACAACATAATATAGAGTGTACGTCAATGCAGACGTATGTATGGTATGATGTGGTGTCCTCAGGAGAATGGATGGGTCCTGGAGGGCTTCGGATGAAGAATTTTTTCCTGCCTGTGTCAGTGTTGGTCTGGAAGTGCGATCCCTCTTAAGTGTTACCTCACTTGTTTTAGCATCCCTTTATTTCAGGGAGAGAGGAACAACAACTGGGCAAAATTGTCATTAATGCAGTGCACCATGTTGAGGGGAAATACTGTGTATTAGAATCCTTCTGAACTGGGTATTTGAATTATTTCAAACTCTGCTGCTTAGAAGCCTGGAATGGTTTGGGTTGGAAGGGTTTAAAGCTCATCTCATGGGCAGGGAGACCTCCCACCATCCCAGGTTGCTCCAAGCCCTGTCCAACCTGGCCTTGGACACTTCCAGGGATGAGGAAACGCTTTGGGTCAATTTAGAAATTCCTGTCCTTTTGGTACGTGTGTGTTAACTCTTCCTTGCGTTCTCTCTCGCTGCTGCTGCTCACAAGCTGCCAGGCCAAGTGCAGATGAGTGTGTTGGTTCCTTTAGGGATGTCATTTGGGATCCAGCTGGATGTTTCTGTAAACCAGGCAAATTGTGAGTCCTTGGGAGCTGTTCTCCATCCCGAGTCTGTCTTGTGCTGGTTTAATGTCTTTCAGCAAAGTCTAACTATGCTCTTAAGAAGACAACTTAAAAGTGCATAATTAGGGCTGAGAAAACTGAGGTGCTGCATAGTGGTTGGTGCAGAAGAAATGTGTCATTTATAAAAGTTCATCAGAGGATGCAGGTAAATGTGTGCTGGACTTAAAGGTGCTTCCGAGATGCTCAACTCTGTGCATTCCCAGAATCCCAAGGGATTGGAAAGGACCTCTGGAGATCACCAACAGTCCAACCCCCTACCAAGGCAGGGTCACCTGGATTTGGTGACAGAGGAATGCATCCAGGTGGGTCTGGAATGTCTGGAGACCCCACGCCCTCCCTGGACAGAGTTCCAGTGCTTGGCCACCTCCATGGAAAGAAGTTCTTTCTCATGGTGAGGTGGAATTTCTTGTGGTTTAGCTCATACTTCAGTAAACCCCAGTGATCTCTTCCAAAAATGTGATTTGGGAAAAGCAGCTTTAATGGCAGCAGAGAGCTACCTGTTGCACAAACATCTGGATTGGGATTTGTGCTGGAAGAATTGTGTTTATGGATGAGAGAAACTTGGTCTTTGGATGTCCGCTTGGAAGGACTGGGATGGAGAAGTCATTTCCAGATTCCTTAATACTCTCTTAAGCAGTTTATGATAGTGCAGTTTTACAGCTTTTGAAATTTACAGCCTCTCTGTAATTGAGAATGCTTTTGAGAGACCTAATTTCCAGAATCACAGGAATATGTGAGAACCTCCCTCTCCTTAATAAAAACACCCCAAACCTTAAAAGCAATCTGCATCTCCCAGTTGTATGGAAAAACTGGAGGCCATAAACCCCAAAGGCTCAGGCACAAAGCAGTTAAAATTCCGTGAGTTTCTGTTTGCTTTATGCTCCTGAACCACTTGCTTAAAACATTAAACCTTATTATTTTAGCTCCTGACTCAGGGATTGGGAATGCCTGCTGAGACAATATCCTGGCAAACAGGTAGTGGGGATGGGTCACATGAGTGCCACTTTCTGGCCAGAGAGGAGCAAGGGAGAGGATTGAGACGGTGGAAAACGAATTGTGGTGGAATTCTGATTCCCTGCGGTGCAGAGCAAATAACTGCGAGCGTGCAGAGATGCAAGCAGAGCCTCTGCATTGTTCTGGTTTAGGACCTGGAAGGCTCATCCTGCAGCTGGAGAGCTGGAGCAGCCCCGGGCTTGGATCCTGCTTCCTCCCCTGGAGCACCGGGAGCCGGGAGGGAGGGCTCTGCTAATTGCAGCGCTTCCAGCACGGAATAAACCACAGCCACATGAGTCACTAGCACGGGAACGTCTGCCTAAAGTGGGCATTTGCCCTCAGAAAACCCATCCAGCCCTGTGTGCAGAATGCAGCTTGCATTTGCATTAACGGCAGAAGTGAATGGGCACTTATCCCCAGTGAACGTGCTCACTTTTGGAAAGGTGCTATAAAATTTATACCTAATCTCTTCTGATTCACTGCTCAGCAACAAACATATTTTTTAACAGTGAACAGATATTTCCATGATTTTTGTAACAGCATCTCTTATCCTAATGTGTTTGTGTGTGTACATATATATAAAAAATAAGAAAAAATACAATTTTTATTGATGGATATATAAAGAAATGAGTGTGTGCATGATATTACAGTCCATTACCAGCTGTGATGATTAACATGAAGTAGATGATGCAGTAGCTGGTGTGAAGCTTTTTGGAGGAGGAAAATTACACTGCTGAAGCTGAAGAAAACTCCCAATGACTGTAGACAAAAAGTCGTTTCCACGTTTAGGAAAACAGGTGCAGGGATATGGAAGGGAACAAGTTTTGCAGGGACAGGTGTCCTTGTCAGGAGCACAGAAAGATGGAGAGGGCATCAGCCTAGGGAGAAACATCTTCCCACTGAAGATTTTTCCCTTGCTTGTTGTCCTGCCTTGTGATTTTTTGATTTTTAGGCCTTTTAAAAAATTCTTTGGGTATTTGTAAGCAGGGTCACCCTTTTGGGAATTAAAGCTTGATTGCCTTTGTAGGGAAGCATTTCACGTTCTTGGTCACAAGTGGATATGAAAAGCCCATTAGCACAGGGGCTTAAGGCAGGGGAGATCCCCTGGGTAAGCAAATAATAAATTAATTTTGTTTTACCTCTCACAGTTGGGAACTCACTGTCATGTGTCTGTGATGGGGAGAGATTGGAATGCTGCTCCATAGCCAGTCCAGAGTTTCTCTTGGATGTTGGGAAAGACTCCACCTTTTTCAGAAACAAACTTCAATGAAACCTTCCCATAAGAAATCACTTTTTTCTTCTGTAAAATTACATTTCCATTAAGGCAGCGTTTCATTAAAAAATTATCTACAGGAGTTAGCAACAAGACCCCTGTGACAGAGAGTCCATCCCAGCCCCAGGAAGGAAACCTGGCTGGGGTCAGTGTTCTGCACCTGCAGAACTGTCAGAACAGCCCCTTGTAGGTCGTTTGCTTATATTTATCCCTTCAGGACAACACCTGAGCATGTGAAACACCTTTCCTCACCTCGCAGGGTGTCACTTTCAGCCTTGTCAGCACGTGAGAGGCTTTACCTGGGCTGCTTCACTGCCTTATGGGGCGGCTGGGAGGAGCTGCCGCCGGTGGGGACGCTCAGCTCGGCTCTGCAGCGGGAGGGAGCGAGCAGGGGCTGTGGGGGCCGGTGTGGGGCCAGCGAGGGGCTGCTGTGGGGTCAGCGAGGGGCCGTGTGGGGCCAGCGAGGGGCCGTGTGGGGCCAGCGAGGGGCTGCTGTGAGGCCAGCGAGGGGCTGCTGTGGGGCCAGCGAGGGGCCNGGTCAGCGAGGGGCCGTGTGGGGTCAGCGAGGGGCTGCTGTGGGGTCAGCGAGGGGCCGTGTGGGGTCAGCGAGGGGCTGCTGTGGGGTCAGCGAGGGGCCGTGTGGGGTCAGCGAGGGGCTGCTGTGGGGTCAGCGAGGGGCCGTGTGGGGTCAGCGAGGGGCTGCTGTGGGGTCAGCGAGGGGCCGTGTGGGGTCAGCGAGGGGCTGCTGTGGGGTCAGCGAGGGGCCGTGTGGGGTCAGCGAGGGGCTGCTGTGGGGTCAGCGAGGGGCCGTGTGGGGTCAGCGAGGGGCTGCTGTGGGGTCAGCGAGGGGCCGTGTGGGGTCAGCGAGGGGCTGCTGTGGGGTCAGCGAGGGGCCGTGTGGGGTCAGCGAGGGGCTGCTGTGGGGTCAGCGAGGGGCTGCTGTGGGGTCAGCGAGGGGCCGTGTGGGGTCAGCGAGGGGCCGTGTGGGGTCAGCGAGGGCCAAGGCAGCGCTGGGAGGGGCCGGATATTGAGGGAGGGCGCGGTGCCAGCCCCAGGATACAAGTTTCAACCCCGGAGCCGGTGCCAGCCCCCGGAGCCGGTGACAGCCCCGTGCCTTTTCCCCTGGTCATCCAGTGCTTCGTAGGCGGGGCAGCTCTGCCTCCTCCTGTCCAAGCCATTTAAAAAGACATTTCTCTCATGCCTTCGTCTTCCGCCTGGGATTTTGGTGGGGAAGTTCCTATGGATTTGATTTGCACGTGGTGCCTGTGGCCCGTACTGGAGATGGAAAGGGGGCTTTGCTTGCCCTGTGTATCTCGGTTGTAGTAGATTTTTTTAGGAACTGCTTTGATTTACTTGCTCTTTCCCCAGCATATCCTCCTCTCCTGAGCCATGGAAGCTCCTTCTCTCCTCAACCTCTTTTAGCTGTTTGACCTGCATCTAACCCTGCCTGGCTTCCCTTGGCAATTCCCATCCCTGCATCCACAGCCTCCCTCCTACTGCTGATGCCAGAGCAGGCTCTCAGTTCACCAGGGAAGCAGGACTTTCCTGTGGGGCTGTGGAAGCCAGGGTGATGCCTTTCTGTGCAAGCTCAGACTCTGTCACCAGGAGTTAGACAAACACCTGTGGTGGGATTCATGCCCACAAAAGTGTTTTAGGTCCTTTTCCTTTCCTTTTTTTTCCTTAGTGAAAGTCCTTTGGTGTTTATAGGGACTAAGCACCAGTGAGATCAACCCAGGTAATTAATGGTCCCAGTTTGCCATGAGCAGGAGGACTGTGTGTGGTACTGCATTATAATAGGGTTTGTCTCCAGTTACTCCATACAATTCCTGAGAGCATTGCTGAGAATTGTTAGGAAAAAGGTGATAGGGAAACACATTCTGTTCACCGTGTGAATGGTCAGCATGGTGTTGTGAAGCCACTGTACTCCCCTGCTTTTCCAGTGACATTACTCCTCAAACTGCCATTCCTTCTGCTGCCAGTGTACACTTTTCTCATGGCACCTGAGACAAGAAGATCTTTATGTGCTGCCCAAGCAGAAAAAAGTGATTATAGAAAAACAAACCTTGGTGGGGAAGTTCATATCCAAATATTGATTGGATTTGTGTCTGGTGCCTCTGTGATTGCTAAAGGGGGAGGAAAGGTGGGCTTTGCTTGCTCTGTGCATCTCAGTTGTGGGTTGAGTAACCATCAAAATGAGTATTTAGCAGTGTTTTTCATGCTGTCTCTTCAGTGATCGTGTACTGGGTTTTGCAGCACCCAGTTCATTCTGTAGGACATCTTTGTACAACAGGCAACCGAGACCAAGCAGAAGCTTTATCCAGCTGCCAGATAAAACCTGGGACTTCAGGGGGTTGGTTAGAAAGGTGTCAGTGGTTATTGGGTTTGTCATGTCACTTCTGAGATTGTCAAGCTGAAGGTTGGTAGTTGAGATCTGATGGTGTTTTTACATGTCTTGATGGATTTTGCAGGCAGGGACACCTTCCTGTATCCCAGATTGCTCCAAGGCCTGTCCAACCTGGCTTTGAACATTTCCGGGGACGGGGCAGCCACAGCTTCTCTGGCACCCTGTGCCAGGGCCTCCTCACCTTCCCAGGGAAGGATTTTTACCATGGATAGGAATGTGAACTGGGAGAAGTGCTTGCAGTGCTGTTGGTTTGCTGGACACCCTTCTCTTGTTTGTCTTTGGGCTTGACTGTTCCGAATTTGCCCCTTTAATTAGTGCAGTTTCTAATGTTGAATCCAAAAAGGCTCAGTGATGTCAGGACCTAGGCATGCAAGATCTTTTGCCTAACCACTTATCTATTTGTGCTTGTTTATGTAGGATTTTTAGTTTCAAATGTGTGCTAAACTCTGCCTTGATTGGGACAATAATCAATATTTTCCAACAAAAAGAGATTATCCTCTGCCCATTATGTCTCCCGAATTCTCATTGCAATTTGGCTTTTACATGGTCAGAGCTTTTGTGTGTTTTTGACAGTTTCAAATCCGTTTTTGTTTCTATTAGCCCCTAATAGACTGCACTAATGAATCATCAGCTGCCTGATATTTATCTTGTGTGGAAAGGGCTGCCTGAGAGGGCTGGAAGGTGGTTTGTTTGGGGGTTTGTTGGGGTGGTTTTGCTTAGTTTTTCCTCCTAAAATATCCAAAGTTCTACTACTACAGCATTAGCTATGCTTGCCTTGCTCTGTGCTCTTGTGAGGATGGTTTTCTGTGTGACTCAGATCTTCTGTTCGTTAAATGCCACATTGTGATTTGATAGTATAGTAGTCAAATAAAGCACTCAGTAAAAATCATAAGTCATTTTTATAAATTGCTGCTTGCTGTTTCCATAGAGGTGCTTCTTTTATACTAGAATACCAGAAACACATTGAAATTAAATGGGAAAAAAAAAAAAAGAAAAGCTTCAGGTCATCTAAATGAGAGACATAATGAGGAATAGGTAACAGAAATAGATCATTTTGTGTTTTCAGTTCCAGCTGCAGGTCAGAGCTCAGCTGATGGCACTGGGTGTGGTTGCTAAAACTGTGAGTTCATGTGAAGCACTAAGGTGTGTGATTAACTGTGGCTTTATCCTACTTTTGGATTCCTTCTGCTGAACTCCTGCCTGGCTGTGGAGTGCAGCCAAAGCCACAGGGCCCTCTCAGCACTGTGCTGCTCCTGGGTTGCAGATTGCTGTCCAAATTGCCCGGTGCTTAAGGAAATGCTGCTGCTGGGAAGTGGAAGCAGCTCTCCCTGGGCTCAAGGGCATTGGAGGGAGGAGTGTGGCTCTTGGTGCTGAAGGAGCACATCATAGAAATAATAAATAACAAGGGAAGAAGCTTAACCTAGGATTTGTTGATGCCATGGCTTGCTTCCCTATCTCCCAAAAACATGCTGTGCTTGGGAAACCCTGAGCTGTTGGATGTTTTCCCTTGGAGCATGCATTTATAAAGATAGGAGAGCCTGATTTTCCAAATCAGCACTTTACCCAAATGCAGATTGCTTTACAAACAGGACAACTGCTCATGGTCATTTGGAATCCAGCGATGAATTCCAAAATGTCATTTAGCTGGCGGGGTGCTGAGTTCCGTAGGGATCACAGGTGGTGTCAGGATTTGCTTGCAGCCTCTCCTCAGCTCCTGCTTTGTATTTTTCCACAGTGCTTTGTCACTGGTTTTCATGCCAACAGTGAACTGGTTTCAGCTCCAGAGTGTCTTCTTTTGCCATGTTCTTTCCTTCTTTTCATATCTCAGCATAAATATCCATTCAGGTGCAATATGTAGAGCACAGTGAGCAGCTTTGTCTGTCCTACGGTACTGATCATGTAAACTGGATTTTTGATTTGGAGGATATTCCAATGTCCAGAGCCAGCCATGGAGAGCTGGAGGAAGCCAGCAGTGTCTGAATTTGTGAATGCACAACACAGGATGTAAATCTGCTTTTTCTGTTTCTCTCTAAAGCCTTGTCAGAAGGGGTTTGAAGTGTCCTGAGGAAAGGACTCACAAAGGACTCTGCTCTGCTCCTCAGAAGGATTTTAATTTTCACCAGGGCAGGGGAGAGGAGAGCAAGGAGCTGCTCTTCTGATTTGGTTTGTTTGGATTTTCTCTCCCTAAAAAGTCCCATAGGACAAAGGCTCCATAAGTTACAGAAATGGAGCTATTTGGTTGTGCTGCTTCACCAGCATGGGGAATGCAGCCTGGCAGGGATTTGATTTATTACAGCAACAAGGCAGAAATCATGAGGAAAAACCACTCCCTATCATTGTGCTGAGTACTGGAGGGGTGAAGTGTGTGTTTGAACGAGCTGTTAATGCTTCATATAAAACTTCACAAGCCTTTCTCTTCTGAGAGAATTCTGCTTACACCAAATATATTTTCCCTGTGAGTCCTGCCTTGGATTTTCCCCGTGCTGGGACATTTCCCTGCAAATGGACTCTGCTCAGCTCATTTGTGTTTTCTGCTTCCTCCCAGGGGCTGTGTGTCCTTGCTGGAGTGGCATCACAGTCAGTGATGGCAGTGGCAGAGATGTCCTGTTCCCTTGGGAAGTGTTGCTGTGGGTGCTGTGCTGGGTGCTCTCGGTGTGGAGGAGGCTGGAGGATTTAGTTTTCAGTAGCAATTTCTGTCCTTTATGGCCAGAAACAAGCCCTCAGCCCTCATGGGACAGGCTCTAGGCTGAGGTGGCCAAGGCATCCTCCCTGTCCCTTTTCCTGTTCACAGTGCCAGGTACAACCTGAATACCCCTGGCCTAACAGTTGAAACTTTATCACAGCCTTTAATCTCTTAGAATAAGAATAAAATCATGTTTCTAATGGTTACTCCCCTGTGCTGCTACTTTATAAATGTCTCCTTTCCATGCACGATTTCTTGGCAATATTTTAACCCCCATTCCCACTGAGGTTGGTGGATTCCCTGAAGAATGTCTCTCTCTTGCTTGGGAAAACGATGTGTTCTGACAAATCACCACTTAATCTGTGATATATAGGTCATGAGATACCGTGATAAAATTTTATGTTCCAGGACAATTAGTGCTGAGCTCATCAGGTCCTGACAAAACAAGCCCCAGCATCACCCTTGGGCAGGGATGTTTCAATTATGACCAATAACTGGAAAATCCCACCAAGGAAAAAAGCCATTGGCAGCGTGGCCGAGCCCCTGGCAGCCGTGAGAGACCTCCCAGCAGCTGCTGGCAGTGAGAGCTCCATCCTGAGCTGTGATAAAGCTCAGGAACAAAGCTGCCACGCTCCAGGGGTGAAATCAGTGTCCAGGGAGAAATCAGTGTCCAAGGGACATCATGCTAGGAGAAGAGGTGGCTGGGATTCTGCAGCTGTGGCTGTACTCACCTGCCCACAAGGTCCAGCTGGATTCAGGGAAGGTTTCTCCAGTGTGGGACACAACCAAGCTGCCAGCTCATGTTCTGTAAGCAGCATTACTTGCACTAAAATGTGCCACTGAGATGTCTGTTGGAACTGACAAAACTGCTTCAAAGTATATTTATTTCCAGAGTTTCTGACAAGTAAGAGAAGTAGCTTTATCCTCACTGTGGTGCTTGTTCTGGTTGAAATGTTCTCAAGATGTTTTTGCACACCATAAACCAGGAATGTTGGAGCTCTGCACTTGTTATCGATCTCTTATTGGAAAATGAACGGGATATTGACAGATGGAAAAACAGACAGATGAGTTATACTTTGCCCCCTCCATTTTTCCACGCGAATTACAGCTGTCTGTTGGTTTTTCTTGCTGCCCCAAGGAGCAGAGTGGTATTAAGTGCAGGAGTACATTGCTGAGCAGCTCCTGTGTTCTGCCTGGAGCAGATTCATTCCAGGAATGCATTAAGTGATATTTCCCTTTAATAGATCCATGTAAACATCCAGTGTGAGTGGGAGGCTGGGAGGAGAGGAGTCACGCACTGCAATGTTTCCCCTTACACATTCGAAATTCATACACTGCTGGTGGATATGTACAAGTTGTTTTGAGAAGTTGGCTTAGGCCTTCAGACTTGCCATTGGATGTCCTTTTAGTGCTGATGCTGAAGATGTTCTGTCTGTTAGAGTATTTAAGAACCTTGTTAAATGTTTAGCTTCACTACTCTGTACTGAATATACCACGTAGGGATCTTTCCTTCTTGTTGGCTTTCTTAGAATCCCAGATTGGTTTGGGTTGAAAGGGACCTTAAAGCCCATCCTGTTCCATGGGCAGGGACACCTTCCACCATCCCAGAGCCCCGTCCCACCTGGCCTTGGACACTTCCAGAGACAGGACAGCCACAATTTCTGTCAGCAGCCTCTGGATATAACACACAAACCCATCAGATTCCATAGACTCTGTGCTGTCTGCAGGAGGAAGCTCTGTCCTGTGATTTCTTATTCAGGTTCTCTGCGTGCGAGCGGTACCTGCTGAGGGGGAAGATGCCTTCAAAGGGATGTAGCTTTGCACAGATACTTTGTGTCTTCCTTCACAAGCGAGAATTTAATTTATAAAAGATGTATGAGATCTCTTTGGTATCAGAATTGAATGTTTTACATTCCACAACAACATGTAATTATTCATAAAGCTTGTCTGCCTTTCTTCTGGATGGTCTGATCTCATACAGGTAAAGAAATCCCAGCTGTATCCTCAGAGTAACAGCCACAACAGTGCAGATAAATACAAACACTGCAGTGTTGTTTTGCTGAGAACTGATCAGTGAAGAGATCTCTCCAAAGGCATCACAGCTTTTCAGGATGGTTTTGCTGGACATTTTCAAACCAATCTAAAACAGAAATACATGTGCCTTTAAATCTGAAATTTGGGGCCAGAACTGAACAGAGGGATAAAACCAAACATAGCTTTCAGAGGAGCTGCAGTGATGTATTTCAATGAAGTGCAGCCCAAAAGTCCTGATGGCTGCACGTTTCTTTCAGCTGTTAAATAATTCCTCCCTTTGCCTTTTCACCCAAGTGCAGTTGCTGCATTACTTGCAAAAATAAAGAAAGGAGAAAAAGCCACTTGCCAGCAGCTGGGAGCTGAAGCAGCTTTCTCCCATCCCAGCATTTCAAGAAGGCAGTCAGCAAAGTGCTTTCCCAAGTGGCTGCTGCCTGCCTGGGTCCTGCTGCAATCCCTGGAGAGCTGAGGGACTTGGGGGAGGTTTTGTTCATTTGGTTTCACTCCTTTCTCTTAGAGCAAGCCCCTCTGTGCCTGTGCCCAGAACTGTAATGGTGCTGCTGCCTCAGAGCCTGGCTGAGAGGTGCTGCCAGGGGGGAGGAATGAGCCACGTCCTGCTCCTCTCCTGCTTTCCTGCCGGCAGATCCAAGGGGGCTGGCCAGGCTGCACGGACAGGAGGAGCAGTCCCTCCTCCCTAAGGCTCAGCACGTTTTTCCTCTCATTTATTCGTGTCCCTTCACTAATCTGGGGATGTCAGCAGCGTGCCTTGCACAGCTCTGTGCACGTTTTGGGATGAGCTGCAGGATGGAGGTGGGGAAGGGGCTGTGTCAGGGCAGCACCAGGGCAGCTCCAGAGAGATACAGACACAAATGTGTCTGTCAGGAGCACAGCCTGGCTGTGCCTGTGGTGCTCTGTGCTCACTCTGCCCTTCCCTGCTGGAAAAGATGTGCAGGGGACAGGAACTTCATAGGAATGCAGGAATCATAGAATGGCCTGGCTTGGAAGGGACCTCAGAGCTCTTCTCCTTCCACCCCCTGCTAGGGGCAGGGTCACCTTCCACTCTGTCAAACCTGGCCTTGCACGTTTCCAGGGATGGGGCAGCCACAGCTTCCCTGGGCAGTGTTCCTGGGGAGGAGACACATAAGCTCTGCCTCCAAGGAGTGGGGAGACTGGGATTTTGTACCTTCACTCTGCTGTGTCTCATTGGTGAGGCCGGGGACAAATCCTCCTTCGGGGATGGAAGTTGAGTCTGGGTGCCCAAACCAGACCTTGTCCTGACATCCATGGAGGTACAGCCCGTGCTGGGGACAGAGCAGGTGCACTGTCCCCTCCCTTGCCGTGTCTCAGGAAGGTTTGGCTGTTCCCGAGGGAGAAGCAGTGGCTCATCCCTTGGTGGGATGCTCGTCCCTGCGGGACGGAAGGTGCTGCTGGAGCCGGTGTGGCACCTCCTCCTCCTCCCTGCACTCCTCCCGCTGCTGCCTGCGGTGTCCGCAGCATTCCCGCCTGCTGGGCACAGGGAGAGGGATGCTGGGCACGGGAGGGAGCCGCTCTGGCAGTGGAGCACACGGAGCTAGCTGTGCCCCGCTCCCGCTGGAGGAGTTCCAGAGCGGAGCAGGGACAGCGCGGCAGGAATTGGATCATCCTGCAGGTCTGTGCTGGGGGAAGTGGGATGTGCACAGCAGCCACTGCGGCTGAACACAGCCCTGATCCCACAGGAGCCATCGACACTACAGCTTCCAGGGAGAGAGCTGCTGGCACGGGAGGCGCACGGAAAGGAGGCAATAACAAACAGTTCGTGCTCAAATGCACCAGAGAAATGCGAGTTGAACAGGAGCCTCTCCTTCCTGCCGGCAGCTCAGGGCTCCGGTGCTTGCAGGGAGCTGGAGCTCTCCCGGTGATCTGTGTCCTGCAGGGAGTGCCAGGGATGCACTGACACATAACCTGTGCCTGGTCCATCCCCAGTCCCTGCTGTTTGTGTGCCTGGATCAATGTCACATTGTCACACAGGAAATCTCTGCTCCAGAATCTGCAGTGCCAGGGGAGGGCTCTGGCCAGCACCAGCAGCTTGGTACTGGGGGCTTTGCTTTGTTCAGGGCAGAAAGGGAATTTGGAACTTCCTGAAGTTCAGCCTGTTTTTGATTGACATCCTTCCCCCTCATCCTTCTCTTTCTTTGGAAATGCAAGGAATGGCTTTGTCAGCGAGGCACTTCCTATCCAGGGGGAGCTCCCTCGGGGTAATGTCAGCCACCACCTTCCAACTTTGGGATGAGTTCCTTACTTGGGGCTTTTGTACTCTGGCTGCTCATCTTGGAATGTTTTCCTTCTTCCTGCTGGATGTTTTTCTGTGCCTTTGACTCTGACTCTGACCAGGCTCTGACTTCACTCATCACCCCCATTCCCTGCCTTTTTGATTGCATTTCAGTGCAGATTTATAGGGCACCACCAGAACCTTTGACATTTCCTTTTGGAGTGAATATACCTCTGCTACAGTATCCCAAAATAATGGCAAAGTTTTTTTTAAAGGCTTTAAATCATCAAGATTGACAGATTCCACTCCTGACAAGGCCTTTTTTTTTTATCTTCTTTCAGCAAAAAACAATATCCAGGTGTTTAAAGCTGTGCTGTTTGCTGCTGCAGATTTGTGTTTACTGGTGCATATGAGAACTGTGATGGAGAAGGAGTTTTTGCACGGAATGAGACCATCAGGGTCTCTCTCAGTTATTGCTTATGCCAAATCAAAAGAGTTGTGAGTGAGATAGTGATTCCTAAAGGATTTTTTCTTGATGGGAATGCTTGTTAGTTGCTGGCAAGAAGGAATATTAAACTATTGTTTCTCCTAAGATATTTCATTAAGAATCCATTTTGTAGATAAAACTGGAGGCAGTTATTAAAAAATAAAAAAAAATGTCTTTGAATTTTTAATGTTTAACTCTTTAAATTACTGTCAGTCATCAAATCCCAGAATGGGTTGGGTTTGAGGGCCCTGATAACCAGTCATAAGAATTTGGGAAAATATGTTCACACTATGTAAAAAAATAAAGTTTGTAGTGGCTGGAGTTGAGATGTAGCACAGACTTCTGGCTGTTCCCTCCTTGTGGGTTTGCATTTCCACCTATCATTGCTACCTTCCCATTTATCCCAACAGGGAATACATGGAGAGACTATTTTGCCAGTGGCATCCCCAGGTTTTTTTAAAATCATGGGTATTTATTTGTTCCTACTTCTCATTTCCCAGAATAACAGTTGCTTGGTTGTTTGTCCTGTGTTCTGTTGGTCCTCACAGGCCACCTGGGAATACTGACAACAACAAATCCCTCTCACAACAGTGTTTTGTTTTCAGTGTGTGGAGCAATATCCGAGTATGAGCAGATACAGAAACAACAAAATTATCAGTGGGGGATATTTTCCCCCATTTTATGCAGTAATGATAAAAACCAACCCGTTTGGGGGGAGTAGGTGAGCTCAGAGTGCTCTCAGAGCTGCTGGAATTGGCCCCATCCCTGGGAATTCCCAGTGGGCAGCAAAGTCCTAGAAAGTCCTTGGGCTCCCTGGTTGATTACAGCAATTAAGGACCATAAAGTGTCACTCAAATATTACCTCAGCAGGTGACAGCAAAATGTCCTTTCTCTTGTATTTTGCTCTCAGCACGTTGAGTTTTTCAATTGCAAGGGCTCGGGGGAAGGAGTTGCTATTTACAGCCTGCACAGCACTTGGAAAATTAGGGCTTTTTCTTCCTGAGAGATTCCTAGCAGTCCAGAAGAGCTTCTGGTAGGTTCAGCAGTCAAGTGATTTCAGGATTTGCTGCAAGAAAAGTGATCAGAGATCATGGCAGCTCCTTGGGGGAAAAAAAAAAAAAAAAAAAAAAAAAAGGTACAAAAAAAGAGTAGAAAATGTAAAAAAATAAAAATTAAAATTCTCTGTTTGTAAGCCTCATTTGTCAGTGTTTAAAGCAGCTTCTAAACCTCCTGCTTTTGGAAGCTTTTGGAAGGAAGGAGCTAATTAAAACCATAACATAACACAACATACCCAGCTTAGGCCCAAACTCCATCAGTTGCTTGGCTTAAATTAAGCAGCGTGAAATTCATTTCAACAATGCCCTCCCAGCATGTCACAATTCCTTCCCATTCACTACCCAGCGTGAACATTTTAAACAAAGTAATTTTCCTATCATTCTGTTGAAGATGGGAGTCTGGTTCTGTCTGATTCTGTGATGTTCTAAACCACTTCTGTTGAAAAAAGTAAAATAAATATTCAGGGTTATTTTGGTTGTGTAAAGCCTGATGGTGTGGGAAGTGGTGACACCACTCTAGAAGAAAACCAGGACACTGTAATCATCAAAATCCTTAAAAAAGATGTATATTCTTTAAATTAGCTGTTGGAATTAGGAAGAGCATGCAGTGAAAGCAGACAGGTGGCAAGGATCTTCTCAACACTGAGGAAAATTCCACTTCATTCCTCACATGTAGAATACCCTGAAGGTTCTTGTGCTGCACATCCCTGCTTGGGGAACTGAAATATTCTGTGTGTGCTTGAAAGAGATGGGCTGGTTTTATCTGTTGGGAAGTTGAAAAATCATTTCAGCTAATGAATGGCTGCTGCTGATCAGTCTTCCAGGAGAATAAACTGAGTTTTTTCCTTTGTTCAGCCTGGAGAAGAAAAGACTTTGGGGACACCTCTCTGTGGCCTTCCAGTACCCTGAAGGGATTCTAAAAGTGAGGGAGAGGGACTGGGGACAAGGCAAGGAGGGACAGGACCCAGGGAATGGCTCCCAGTGCCAGAGGGCAGGGATGGATAGGAGATTGGGAATTGGGAATTCCTGGCTGGGCTGGAATTGCCAGAGCAGCTGTGGCTGCCCCTGGATCCCTGGCAGTGCCCAAGGCTGGACAGGGGGGCTTGGAGCAGCCTGGGACAGGGGAAGGTGTCCCTGCCATGGCAGGGGTGGCATTGGATGGGATTTAAGGTCTCTCCAAACCCAGATCAGTCTGGGATTCTTGGATTCTGTGGTGTGAGAGCAGTCCCAGCTTGGCACAGGCCATCCTTATGGGGATTTGTGAAGGAGTTTCAAATGGGGATTTGTGAAGGAGTTTCAAATGGGGATTTGTGAAGGAGTTTCAAATGGGGATTTGTGAAGGAGTTTCAAATGAGTTATAGACAGGACCTCTGAGTTTTTTAGATGGTGTGATTTATTTTTCTTCTACACAGGCAGGAAGGGTGAGTTGGGCTCACATCTTCCCTGCATGGCTCAGAAGGTCCCAAGACCCTTGGTTACAAGATCTTTTAAGGATTTATTGACCAATAAAGCACTGCCAACAAGGATATTTATGGTTTTGACCCAATCTTTAAATATTTTGTCTTATGGACTCATGTGTGAGCTTTCTTAGCCAATCATGTTATGACACACAAACCCACAATGCTGCATTCTGAACTCCCTGTTCACCTCTGTAACTACTTTTATTTTTTCTATATTTGAAACTCTAAAGCTCTAAACTTTCTTCTGCTTAACGAATCTCTGCTTTAAACTATAAATCCACATTGTCACTTCTAACACCTAAGTTTAGAAACCTNCCTGGCAGTGCCCAAGGCTGGACAGGGGGGCTTGGAGCAGCCTGGGACAGGGGAAGGTGTCCCTGCCATGGCAGGGGTGGCATTGGATGGGATTTAAGGTCTCTCCAAACCCAGATCAGTCTGGGATTCTTGGATTCTGTGGTGTGAGAGCAGTCCCAGCTTGGCACAGGCCATCCTTATGGGGATTTGTGAAGGAGTTTCAAATGGGGATTTGTGAAGGAGTTTCAAATGGGGATTTGTGAAGGAGTTTCAAATGGGGATTTGTGAAGGAGTTTCAAATGAGTTATAGACAGGACCTCTGAGTTTTTTAGATGGTGTGATTTATTTTTCTTCTACACAGGCAGGAAGGGTGAGTTGGGCTCACATCTTCCCTGCATGGCTCAGAAGGTCCCAAGACCCTTGGTTACAAGATCTTTTAAGGATTTATTGACCAATAAAGCACTGCCAACAAGGATATTTATGGTTTTGACCCAATCTTTAAATATTTTGTCTTATGGACTCATGTGTGAGCTTTCTTAGCCAATCATGTTATGACACACAAACCCACAATGCTGCATTCTGAACTCCCTGTTCACCTCTGTAACTACTTTTATTTTTTCTATATTTGAAACTCTAAAGCTCTAAACTTTCTTCTGCTTAACGAATCTCTGCTTTAAACTATAAATCCACATTGTCACTTCTAACACCTAAGTTTAGAAACCTTTCCCAAGGTCTCAGATCAAATCCTGTGTTTAATTCTAACCTTTGGCTTACAAGCCCAAAGTTCTGAGAGTTCCCTGCATTTCAGATTCCAACATATCCTGGTTCTTCCAAAGGTGGCCTGGTGACAGGAGAGCCCCAGGGAGAGCAAACCAAGCTAAGCTACATGAAACCAAAAGGGAAATAGAGATAAACTGGAGCAGAGCGAAATAAGAGGAGAAATGGGAGCTCATCCTCTTGCAGATCCCAAGTGAAATGTCCCTGTTGCAGTAACAAGGAACTAGCTGGAGGTGTGATTTTTTTTTTTTTTTTGTCAAGAAGTGATCCACCCCTGTGAGCTGGAGCTCTCCATCCCAGCCAGCACAGGAGGGTGATTGGAGGGTGGTTTAGGAACACACCACGTTATTCCAGCGCTTCCTGGCTGAAGCCTGCATGTCTGAGGGATTGCTGTGGCAGACCACATATGGCAGCCACAGATGCCTGTGTACTTGGGAGGATGATAAGTTTCGTTTGGGGGCAGTATTTGTAATCTTTTTTTTTTCCTGGAGACTTATGGAACGTTCTTGCCTTCCCAACGTGTTATGTGGGACAGACACAGAGCATCCTCCTCACAGGAAAGCTGATTTAGGATACAGGTGCACTTTTATTATCAGGTTTCATCAAACCCAGCAGCAGCAGCTTCCCCAGAGCCTTGGGAAGATCATTCAATGCTTTCAAGAGCTGAAGTAATTAGAAAAATAAAGCAGTGTCTCTGTGCCGCTGCAGCTTTAGTTTGGAGCCTTTTATCATGGAAAAATAGCACCTTTTTTCCTCTCCTGGGACTGCTGAATAGCTTTCCTGAAAAAGAGGGACCAGCTGCAGAGGGTGAAGCAAAATTCAGGCTGGAGGTGTTCAGGTGTTGATTCGGTCCCAGGTCTCACAACCTGCATTTGGAATAAAGCACAGATCAGAGCGTTCCCAGGCAGATCTTTGCTGCTTTGTGGCTGAACAAAACCATGGAATTTGAAAGGTTTGTGTGTTCAAATTTGGATCACTTTGTTGGGTGAAAACCACCTGAGCCTGTAGCCATCCCTATGGCTGTGATCCTCACCTGTCCCTTGGTGCTGAGACTGCAGGAAAAGTGCTTTGGGTGTTATTTTGTGGAGGAAGATCTGGATTTTTCACCTGTGAAAAGTTCAGAGCAGCTCATCTATTCTCTAACCACTCTCTCCGGCTTTGTGTGTACCTGCAGTGCCTGCTAAGCAAAATCTTGTGCCTTGCATGTTCATTTGAACATTACCAAAAGAGATGGGAGTATTCTGGCAGTAAATAGAGATATATATTACCAGTATTTTTTTAAACTCTGTTTCTTAAATGTAGCAACACAATCTGTGCTGAACTGAAGGCAGCTGGAGAAAGGAGATAGACTGCAAGATTTGAAATCCAGGGTAAAAAAAAAAGAGATCAGGAAATGTTGGAAGAATTGCCCTATTTTCTAACAATTAGTATTCCCAAAGAAAAAACATGTTCTAACTACCTAGTAATTTCCAAATTGCTGAGACACCTAATGAGTTGTCTTAAATAAATTTACCAAACATATAGAAGGAAATAATTGCTGAGCATTTGATTCTGAAATCACAACTCAGTGCCAAGCGGTTGTGCAGCTGCCTTGTGTGTGTTGGGGATTCAGCAAGAGAATAATTTGCTTGGGAACTGAACCTTGTCCTGGTTGCACTTCCAGTGCCACATCCACATGGGAATTTGTGGAAAAGTCCCACTGAGCTCTCTGCTCCTGGACTTCCCTGTTTAACACTGCAGTAGCTGGAATGGATTTTGTAGTTCGAGGGGGATGTTAATAATTCCAAAAGATATTAAAGCAGAATTGGGGCTGTGCTGCAGGTGTGATCTCTGCACCCCTTTCCACGTGGGGATAATGCTGTGCTCTCTCTGCTGCTCCTGCTGCAGCTCCCATGGAATGCTCCCTCCAGCCTGGGCAGGACTCTGCAGTATTTTACTGGGCACACACAGATTTTCCTGGCCCCGGTTTCCATTGCAGCTCAGCGAGGTTTTCATGCCAGAGGAAGAGATCCCCACTGTTTTGTGTTTGCCTTTTAATTAATTACATCACCTGCCCAGTAATTAAATTTAGCTGACCACCCTGGGTGCTGGGATGAGGTGAGCACCAACTGTGGTGGCCAATGGTATTTAAAATGTGGGGGTTTCTTAAATTCTCAACTTCTGGTTCTTGTTTTCATGTGAAAATGAGTTAATGCTTATTTCTTGTGACCCCCATCTCCCTGACATACTTCTGGTAGTAACCTGTGAGTTAAACCTCTTTTATGCACCTGGACCAGGGAGATCTTCGTGTTGGGGCTTGGAGTGAGCTGCTTCCCCAGGGAATAACTCTCCTGTGGGTTTTGTGGGGTGCTTTAAATGGTTTCTGGAACATCCGTGGCATATGGCAGTGCCTGTTTGCTCTCCTTGTGCTGTGTCAGGAGCTCTGTCAGGTCTCTGGGAACTCGTCAGGGAGGGACGTGGCCTCGATTCTCCCGGGAACTTGCAGAGGGCTGAGGACACTTGGGCTTTTTCTGAGTTGAGGCTCCAGTTTGTGATGGATTTGTCTTGGGGGAAAGGGAGGATGGGCTGATGGAAGATTCCTGCCAGGGAAAGGGCTGGGAGAGCTGGGGGTGTTCAGCCTGGGGAAGAGAAGGCTCTGGAGAGCCCCTTGCAGCGCCTGAAGGGGCTCCAGGAAAGCTGGAGAGGGACTGGGGACAAGGCATGGAGGGACAGGACCCAGGGAATGGCTCCCACTGTCAGAGGGCAGGGATGAATGGGAGATTGGGAAGGAACTATTTTCTGGGAAGGTAATAAGGCTCTGACACAGGTTTCCTAGAGCAGCTGTGGCTGCCCCTGGATCCCTGGCAGTGCCCAAGGTCAGGTTGGACAGGGCTGGGAGCAACCTGGGCTTGTGGAAGGTGTTCCTGCCCTGGAAGGAGATGAGCTGTAAGCTCCCTTCCAACCCAAACCATTCTGGGATTCCATGATCCCATGTCTGCTCAAATATGTTTAGTTGAGCTCCTGACCAATTTCAAAGCTTTGGAGCGACCTCTGGTTCAGCTGTTTGGGTAATCTCTGAGTTTGGCATCAGGACAGGACTTTTGGGATCTGTGGGAATTTGGCTTCCTGGGTCTTGCAGGATGAGACTGCCCTAAGTATCCAGAAACCTGTGGGGAAGCTGGGAGGTGCCAGGTGGGGTTGGTGTTGGGGAGGAAGTGACAGGAGCACAGGAGGAGAGGATGGGACAGAGGGTGAAGCAGTCCAGGCTGTCCCCAGCTGGGATATTATCCCAACTGCACATTCCCAGTCATTGGCTGCCTGGGGGAGCTCTGCCACTGCCAGCCCTTTGAGCCCTGGCAGCACTGTGGGTGCAGGGTGAGCTGCACTGCCATCCCTCCTGTTCCCAGCAGAGCAGGGTGTGCGGCTGAGCACACAGCCTGGCACAGCTGCCTCCCTGTGTGCCCAGTGCCTGCCCATTCCAGGGCACAGGAGTGCCAGGGAGGGGGCTGCCTCCCTGTGTGCCCAGTGCCTGCTCATTCCAGGGCACAGGAGTGCCAGGGAGGGGGCTGCCTCCCTGTGTGCCCAGTGCCTGCTCATTCCAGGGCACAGGAGTGCCAGGGAGGGGGCTGCCTCCCTGTGTGCCCAGTGCCTGCTCATTCCAGGGCACAGGAGTGCCAGGGAGGGGGCTGCCTCCCTGTGTGCCCAGTGCCTGCTCATTCCAGGGCACAGGAGTGCCAGGGAGGGGGCTGCCTCCCTGTGTGCCCGGTGCCTGCTCATTCCAGGGCACAGGAGTGCCAGGGAGGGGGCTGCCTCCCTGTGTGCCCAGTGCCTGCTCATTCCAGGGCACAGGAGTGCCAGGGAGGGGGCTGCCTCCCTGTGTGCCCAGTGCCTGCTCATTCCAGGGCACAGGAGTGCCAGGGAGGGGGCTGCCTCCCTGTGTGCCCAGTGCCTGCTCATTCCAGGGCACAGGAGTGCCAGGGAGGGGGCTGCCTCCCTGTGTGCCCAGTGCCTGCTCATTCCAGGGCACAGGAGTGCCAGGGAGGGGGCTGCTGCAGTAGGGCCCTGCCTGGCCTGATGGGGAGGGCAGGAGCTCTCTGTGAGCAGGGATGTTTCCCCGAGGGCTCTCTGGGTTGGGATGGACCCACAGCACCCTAAATCTTTTCAGGAGAGGCTGGCTGTCATCTGGCTGATTGGAGCTGCTAATGGATTGCTGCTTTAATTGCCCTAGCAGTGTGACAGAGCATTCCTTAGGGATGGAGGGAGAGCAATCCGGAGCTGTGGATTTATGGCACTCGGGGAAAAATTATTTGCAAGCTCAGTAAGTCTTTATTTTTCAGCTGTAACAGCTAAAGGTTGATTATTCTTCAGTGAGCACAGAGGCTGGACGTGGCTGGATGTTGTAGTGCCCAGGAAGAGGATTCTTGTCACCTCTTCCTCCCTAAAGTGCTGGGGCATCCCCATTCACCAGGAATATTGTGTCACCCTTTCCACCTTGGCACGTCCTCCAGCAGCCTCACGTGCAAGACCAGTCAGTGGGCAGGAGAATAAAAATGAGCAGACCCACTGTTCTTTCTGCTTTATCCTTCTCCCTGGCGTTTTTGGGATTGCTTCAAACCTCCACGTTTTTAGCTAAGCTGAATTACAGTTGATGAGAGAGGGAGAAAATAAATAATAAATAGCACAAAAAATGAATTCACAGGAGCCCAGAGTATAAGGGCTGTGAAGTAAGCAACGAGTCTTTCATTGCCTTGAATAATGTAATTATCTGGAAAAGTCTGTTTCTTTCAAATTGCCAAATCTGGTGTCACTTGAACTCACTGAAGCACCACAAAGTTCCTCTGTCTCTCAGAGGCTTGTGGGATTTGGGTTAGGTAAGGGTGGGATTGATTATTGGTCCTCAAATATTGTGTGTGAAACTGTGGGCACAGGTGATATCCCCAAATGACCAGGCTGCTGCTCTAAGCAGTGGGAAAATAAAGAAGTTAAAGGGTCTTTTCAGAGAATCCCAGAATCACCAAGGTTGGAAAAGCCCTCTGAGATCGAGTCCAGCTGTGCCCAAACCCTCTCCTTGTCCCCAGCCCAGAGCACTGAGTGCCACATCCAGTCCTTCCCTGGACACCTCCAGGGATGGAGACCCCACCATTCCCTGGGCAGCCCCTGACAGTGTCTGACCACCCTTTCCATTAAAACATTCTTCTTTTAGGAACATCTTGGTGTACAAAAAAAGATGGGAAATGGCTTTCCTCTTTATTTTCCTCTCATTCCCTATTGCAGTTTCAGCATGTAGGAGCTGTCAGAGCAGAACTCACTGCACTTGGTGCTGAGCAGACAGCAGTGTTTGTGTTGGATTGTTGGGCAATATTCTGTCAATATTCCACAATATTTCTGGCAATAATTCTGATCTCCAATCAAACATTTCAAACAGAACCCAAAATTCAATAGGAGTTTGGCTCCTTTTCGGCCCCTCTTGCTGCTATTTGCAGACTGGTGCCTGATTTTCAGTGTGATGCTGCAGCTCAGCACCCTGTGAGTCACAGTCCTGGGGCCGCATCCTCCAGATAAGGCACTGGCTGTTGGGAATGACTTGGGAGAGCCGGGATCATGCGGCTGTGATTGTACCAATCCCTGGCACTTGGCACACGGGCACAGCCTGGCACAGAGAGCAGCCGGGGGTGGCCTGGCAGCATCAGCTGCTCTGCCTGAGGCTGTTTTGTTCTGACAGCAGTAAATAAGTCACTGTTCAACACTCACCAGTACATACCAGTATGGGCACTGTGTGTCCAGCACAGGGGTCTGGTCTGGTTAAATTCCCTCACTGAGCTGGGCTGGAGCACATCTGACCTGAGTGAGTAAAAACCCAGCAGTGCTCCAGGGTTGCCCAGGTGGANCCCAGGGAACAGGGACAGGAGCAGAGGGAACGGCCTCAGGCTGGCCCAGGGCAGCTCAGGGTGGACAGCAGCAGGAATTTCCCCATGGAAAAGGTGCCCAGGCACTGAGAGGTGTCTGCGGGAGGCCTGGCCAAGCGCTGTGGCTGCCGAGTTCCTGCTCTCTGCTCCATCCCGGAGGAAGCAGAAGGAAGAGCAGGATGTGCAGCTTTCTCAGCTGGGAAGAGCTGGGCTGCTGCCAGCTCCTAATGCCACTGTTCAGCCTGGGGAGGCTGCACTTGTTCCAGCTCAGGATCCTGAACTCTGTGTCTTCCCAGCCCTTTCCTGCCCTTCCCAGCTCTCCCTGGATGCAGGGTGTCCTGGAAGGAATTTTCTGCTGTGTTTAAAATCACAGCTGTGGGTGAAGCTCCTGTTGGCAAATCCTGTTCTTGGCCTGGAGGAAATCTGCCTTTCCCCAAATGAGTATGGAACAAGGAGAAAACACATGCTCATCAGTGGTTCTGGGCCAGCAGAATCCTGATGGATGTGGGTTCACAGGGATGGATGTGGATTCACAGGGATGGACAGGGATCCACAGCAATGGCCATGTATTCACAGCAGTATTTAAGAATATGTAACTTCACATGGACAGTAAGAATATTGACTTCTACAGTGCCTGTGCTTCAGGATATAAATCAATGTAAGAAAAAAAAGAATAAGGATATCATGCTGTAGAGTGGCTCTGTTGGAACACACAGAGCCACAGATTGATCAGGAATAAATATTCTGTGTTTTGCAAGGTTAAAGCTCTGTTTTTCCACTGGCCCCAGACATTGGCCCCAGTGGGATGCTGGAGTCAGGCTGGTCTCTATAAAGAGAGGAGCCACTCCACACTTCAGGGCTTGCCAGGTATTCTGAAAAATGTCCAAAAAATGACAAAAATCCAACTGTGGCAGCACCTTCTTTCCCCCGTTGCAGGCTGATGCTCTCTGCTGCTGCCTGAATGTGCTGCTTTCGTGTCATATCAATACAGAGCTGTTGAGCAGCTTTAATAATGTCATTTTTGCCACTTTTCCCCCCTGGAAGCCCAGAAGAAAGCTCTGTGTGAATGAGAACAAAGCCCTTACACAACAGAGCATATTCACAGGGAGGGATGATTCAAACCAAGCTTTATAATTCCTTAATTATATTTGAGGTGACCTAACCCTTGACAATCCTGAGTCTGAGGCTGTCAAACAGGATGTGAATATTATAAAGACTTTTGGACAGTGCCCAGAGCTGAGCTGGATTTTACTGTGTCAGTAAGAACGTGGAGAGAGGTTTTCTCAGCATTTTTGTCTTTGTAAAACTCACTTTAAAAAATACAAAAAAACAAATTACTTTTAAAGTATTTTTGAAATTTGACTGGGGAGGGGGTTTCAGTTCCACACCTGTGTTTTCTTAGTGACCTGGCTTTCCTTTCAGGGCTCAGCAGATTCGTACACGAGCAGACCCTCAGACTCTGATGTCTCTTTGGAAGAGGACAGGGAAGCAATCCGCCAGGAAAGGGAGCAGCAAGCAGCCATCCAGCTTGAGAGGGCCAAGGTGTGTTCTTCTCTCTAAGTCATGGGCCAGGTGCCTTCTGCCTGCTGGTGACATTCACTTTCTTTTGAGATACTTTGGCAGTTGAGTCAAAAGTATCTGCAGAGAAGATGTTTGGGGAATTTAGTGTAAATATTCTCCTCTAAATGGGGATATTCTCCAGGGAGCTGAGCTCTGCTGGCCTGGGTGAAATTATTAGGGCTGCATTTTTATGGATGAGAAGTTCCCAGTGTTTTTGATCTGTTTTTTTTCTGTTTGTAGTCCAAACCAGTAGCATTTGCTGTCAAGACCAACGTGAGTTACTGTGGGGCTCTGGATGAAGATGTTCCTGTCCCAAGCACTGCCATCTCCTTCGATGCCAAGGATTTCCTCCACATTAAAGAGGTAAAACCCAGGAAAAGGGGATGGGAAGGGGAATCTTTCTACAGGCCAAGGGCTTTGATTTTAACAGCTGAGCCATATCCAGGAGGGCACAGTGAGGATGAGCTGGATCTTCATCCCTCAGTGGAGT
This sequence comes from Hypocryptadius cinnamomeus, assembly GCA_013400635.1. Lineage (NCBI taxonomy): Eukaryota > Metazoa > Chordata > Aves > Passeriformes > Zosteropidae > Hypocryptadius > Hypocryptadius cinnamomeus. The sequence goes on along the minus strand of VYZP01064582.1, from coordinate 136,668 downwards.
TCCTGCACCCTGGCGTGCTTATCCTGCCCTTTTGCAACATTTGGTGTAACAACATGTTGGAATTTCATCACACAGGAAGGAAATAATACCCTTTAGTGGTATTATTGTGGTGGGTTCAGATTCTTTTCATCACAACCAGTTTGTGATAGATCAGGATGGTGCAGGAGAAAGGGATTCCATGGAGCACTAAGGGTTCCATGGAGCAGCACCAGGTCATGCCAGGTCTTCAAAAAAACACCAGATAGGCTCCCTTCCAGAGAGGAAGTAACACTTAGGATAATGCAGTAAGCAAAGAAAATCCTGAAGAGGACAGATGCAAAAATAAGGGAAAAAATGGGATAAATGAGCCCTGAGTATGGCTTTGGTAGAGAAAATTGCATTTTATTGCATGCTGAGCATATTTTATGCAATTTTTTATCTGAAGTGAGCCCTCCACATTTGCATAACCCCCTGTCGTGCTGTGGATTGGTACAGAGGCTTGCAGCTTGCAAAAGCACTTTTTCATCTCTGCATTTTGGGTTTATTTTGGGGTGTTCAGTGCTCATCTGTGTCTTTCTTCAAACACGTGTTCATCATCACTCCAGAGCACTGATCTCCCTTAGACAGAGCACATTCAGGAGGAAGCACCTGCTGCTGCCCCTCCCCTGGTGCTGGAACAGGGAATTGCTTCACACCCCCTTTCCCTGAGAGGGAAAGGCAGTAAATTCCTTTTCCAGTTTTTAATCTTGGTGTTCCTGGACGTGGCCACCATTATTGTCAGGGCACTGATTGAGCTGCACACTCCAAGCTCCTGTCATGCTGCCCTGTACATTTTTCCAGGCAAGTGTCCCAAATCCATGTCTTGGCATTCCATGAGTTGTCTCCCAAGGTCTAAAAACCTGGGATCACACTGCCACTGAGCTGGAAACCATCTGGGTACTGGTGTTTGTCAGCTCAGCCTGCCTGGAGCTGGAGCTCAGCAGGATTTGGGGAATGGTTCCCCATGCTGCAAAAACTCTTGGCAGGATTTGTTTTTCAGTGATTCCAGGTTTTGGAATGTTGCTGAGCAAAGTCAGGTCACCCTCTGGCAGGATGGAGCAGAGGCACTGCGTGAGGAGCTGCTATTTTGAGGCTGTGGCCTGTATGTCTCATCTGTCTCCTCCAAACTATACATTGTGTGCCTGCTGAAAGGATGAAATGGCAACAATTCCTGACAGAGCAGAAGGAATCATGGGCATGGCAACCAGGGGAGGGAACGTGCTCCTCCCACACACAGAGTAACAGAGGGGAGGGGATGACCTAATGCAGATAAATCCTGTGTTCCTCACTGCAGCCTTGGCATTTGTGTGTTCAGGTGCTCTGGGCAGAACCCAGACTCTTGGACACTTCCAGGGATCCAGGGGACTCCACAACCTCTCAGTTCACTGATTTCCAACAGCAGGATGTTGAATCCTGAAGGATTTGTCTGGTTCACAGACTGGAAGTAATTCTGTAACTTAACATACTTCAAATAAAGCTTTGCTCACTGCCACTGTGTGAATCAAGGTCAGAACAGCAGGAGGAATAAATACTTAGTTGGAGTGATCAAATCATGGAACCTCTTGCCTAAATATATATTAAAGAGGATAAAGAGGTTTTCCAGCATATGAGGATTGCATTCCCTTAGTTTTTATTATATGCTAATATTTATGTTTGGGTTAATGTTCAGATATCTGGGTTGATAAAAACCCATTTATTTTTCAGGGCTGGGGGTCTGTGTTTCAGAGTCATCACCAGGCACTGCTGCACCTTTGACAGCAGGGCCTCAATGTTTCTGTGTTCCTGCAGGAGCTGAAGTGCTTGCAAATGTGGAGCCAGGAGCAGGGATGATCTCGAAGATGAGATCTCTGTGATGGCTTTTTCCTCGAGGCAGGCAAACAAAACCCATTCACTCGTGCTGCTCTTAATGACTCCAGAGTCAGTTGTGAAAAGCAATGTTTCTTTTGAACACCGAGCTGCCTAATGAAGCAGAACAGAGGAGAGGCTTTTCAGATACTTTTCTTCAAAAGCTCTGCTGGCAGCAGCTACAACAAATCCTTTTCCACTCCAATATCTACCAGGATCCTGCTTTTCATTTTGCCATCATTAGGGACAGACCAGACTTTCAAATAAAGCAGAAAAATATATGTTACTAAAGGTCAATGATAAAATGCTATGCTTTAGGTATATATTGAAGTTTCTTCCTAAAGGTGATTTTTTCTTCATCTGTCATAACCTGTTAATAACATTCCTACAAATACCTGGAGAGGAGGAAGGGAAAGTGGTGATCTTTTGTCCACACCATTAAATATGACATGCAATATTTGATGGGAAGCTGGGGGTGTTATTTTTATGTTTGCTGCTGGGAGGTTTGGTGGCCTCAGCTCAAAGAAATGGGTTCTGCTCATTAAATCAACCTTGAAATTAAATCAGCAAGAGACAGGATGAGGGGAAAGGGCCTCGGTGCTCTGCTCTCACACATGAGCCTGGTTCATTATGCAGAGTGGAGCTAAGGAGTGTGGGTGGGTAACTGTTGGGAAGGATGAAAGTTTGACAAGAAAGTGTCACAGATGTGTGTGCTTGGGCAGAAAGTTCTCTGAATGTAGAACCTGAGAATGAAATAGAGATGGAAGCAAGTTTTGATATAGAAGAATAACAGATGTGTAAATTGAGGATTGCTGAGCCAGTCTTGCTGGACAGCTAAGAAGGCAAAGCTTATGTCAAGTTGGAAAGAGGTTTTATGACTTAGAGCAAAGGATAAACTGACCACAAACAAAAAGATGTTTTTACCAAGCAGAAAGATACCACAGGCAAACAAGACATGTCAATGTGGCAAGTAGAAAATAGGTTTAGGAATTTTCCACCGCAAGAAAACTGAAAAAGAACTTCAGGCTTAAACTGTGACGTACTAACTCATGTGATTGGATAGTATTTGCCATAATATGGTAATGATAGTAGTCATGATAAGCTATAGGTAAAAGCAAAGGTATAGATTAGTTCTTATGTATTAAGATGCTCAGCAAAGAAAAGTATATAATGCAATGTAACCAAAATTAAAGAGTCTTCAGGCTTGTCTGCAGCTGGAGCTGACAGCTGTAGGCGTGGCTCTGTCACCCATGACCCTGGACTGCTGTAACATCTTGGAGGGAATTTGGGAGCTGGAGTGGGCAGGAGCCTTGCTGTGTTGCAGAAATACAACAACGACTGGTGGATAGGGAGGCTGGTGAAGGAGGGCTGCGAGATCGGCTTCATCCCGAGCCCGCTGCGCCTGGAGAACATCCGCATCCAGCAGGAGCAGAAACGGGGCCGCTTCCACGGAGGGTGAGCACGCCTGGCCTTTGCAAACCACCTCAAATCCTTCCAATATTTCCAAAGGTCACTGCTGCTGCTTTATTGCAGGGCATTTGCAGTGCTGGGTTTGGGATTCCCGGTGGAAGTACGGATTTGCGGAGAGCGGGGGATGTTGGTGATGAGAAGCAAAAATGGGTTTGACTTCAGGAAAGAGCAGTGAGGGACAATGATAGGAGTTCTGAGAGTTTTGTGTGCCCGTGGCCTTAAGTCAACTTGGGCTCAAAGTCCCCCAGATTTTTCCCAGCTTTTCTTAGGTTGTGGTTTTTTTCTTCCTTTTTTTCTTTTCTCTCCATTTTGGCCCAAGCCAAACTTGTCAGACTTTGTAAGACCAGCTTTGCCATCCTATATTCTTCATCTTCCAGCCTGAGGTTTTTGAGTCTCCACCCTGCCAGACCTGGAGACTGCAAATCCCTGGAAAAAGGTCTGGGAGATAAACCTGGGAAATGCTTTCAGAATGCCTGAACAGCATCCAAATTTCTTCTGTAATTTTTGTCACAACTTCAGGGGCAGCCGGTGGGTCTCAGTATACAGAGAAATTACTGAGTTTAGTGAGATGCTCCTGGATTTGTATGATAAAATCCCATATTATAATGATAAAACAGTTAATATTTAGCTTATTTAGTTAGAGCCATTTATGTTGGTATGACCTTGTGATTCCTCACGGAACAATTCCTCCCCAAAACCTCCCACATTTTGGGGTGCCTGGTGTTAATGGGGGTCTTTCTGCTGCTGCAGGAAATCCAGTGGGAATTCTTCTTCAAGCCTTGGAGAGATGGTTTCTGGCACATTTCGAGCCACACCTACAGCCACAGGTAAGACAGGATTTATTCAAGGAAACCCTTGCTAACAATTCTGTTTAGAAACCCTACATGAGAAATGCAGGTTGTCCCCTTTGCTGGGTTACTGAGATATTTTCCAGCAAAGTGTTTGCATGCACAGGGGAGGAGGACAGCTAGTCCCAGCCTGCAGGAGTTGCTGAGGGCTTGGAAAAATCCTTGGGAACAGTGGCAGCTGCCCCAGTTTAATGCACAGATTGCCCAGTTAGATGTGTAGAATACCCAGTTTAATGTATAGAATACCCAGTTTAATGCACAGAATGCCCAGTTTAATGCACAGAATGCCCAGTTTAATGCACAGATCACCCAGTTTAGTCAGGCCTGAGCAGAGGGAGGTGCTCAGACAGAAATCAAAGTGCTTTGGCAAAGGGATTTCTGGTTGTCTGGGTGTGTTTTAACCAAGTTCTCATTTGGTCTTCTAGCAAAACAGAAACAAAAAGTGGTAAGTAATGCTTTTGTTTCCATTTTATTTCCTCCTAGTTCATAATTGCCAGGATTTCCCTGTGGATTTGTGTGACTGATGATCTGAAGGGTTGTTTTTTCCTTCTAGACAGAACATATTCCCCCCTATGATGTAGTGCCATCAATGAGACCTGTGGTGTTGGTGGGACCATCACTCAAAGGCTATGAGGTATGGACTGAGGTGTTTGCAATTAATTCAACTTCCATTATCTCTGATCATCCTCAGTAATTCCATGTGTGGCTCAGTGCAACTGGTTTATGATAATTTCAAGTGATTTAGCTTAAATAATTACCAAAATGTTCTGTAAGAGCTAAGAGTTACTTCTGACTTGCACTGTTTTAAGCACAGTGTAGATCCATTCTTTTCAGTGCACTCATTCCTGATTAAATCAGGTAAAAAAAGAGAATTTGTGTCTGCTACAAGAAGTAAAACTAATGAGCTGGACTCTACACATGAAAAATGTGCATCAAACCAGCCCATGCTTTGAACTTAATTAGCAAAACATTCAAAGGAGCTTCCTTGTTGTTCTCCTTTTTTCACTTCATTAATAAACTCAAATATTTTGCAAAGAAACCTTGAACCCTCCTAAAAGATTGTCCAGGTGGAAGTGGGCAGGATGATGTGCCCAGATAACCAGGACAGCCTTTTTTAGGCTGCTGCAGGTTCAAGTGAGCATTTACCATGTGCTAAAACAAGCAGAGACTTTTAGCAGGGCAATTCAGGGAGCTCAGCCATCTGGGAAGTGCTGAACCAGGAGCTAAATGAACATAAAATCAAAGATATACTTCATTAAGCTTAATTAATGTTGTCAGTAATTTATAGGATGTTATTAAACATATTGGAATGGTTCTTTTTGGGAGGTGGCAGCCCTGGCATAATGCAGTGTTCTGGCATTGTTTTTATGTGAGAGTGACTGAAGGTGCAGCTCAGCAGAGCAGGTACTTCATGTTCTGCTCTCTGCCTTTTAATTTGATGGGGAAGTTTTTTGACAGGAGTAAATTCCCTCTGTGCTGCACCACAGATCAATTTACCTCTCGAGTTTGGAGGGGAGAGAGGCTGTTTGTTCATAAAAACCTCTTCAAATCTGCCACCCTGTCTCTTTTTTTGAATAAAACAACACCAAACACAACACCTTGAACATACAAATGTGTGGAAATGGTAACACAGAATATTAATTTCAATAACAAAAATACTTTGTTTTACTTGGGGGAATTGATTTTGACTGTTTTTTCCTGGCTAAATGCTGAAGGAATCAGTTGGAAGGAGGGAAATAAACTGGCAGAGAGGCCTGGGGGCTTTGATGAAGCTGCTGCCTGGCCTGGCAGATAATAATTGTCAGCCTGAGCTGTCCTGCAAAGCACAAGGAGCTGCTCAGTAAATCAGATGGCAGAGATGGCAGCTCTTGGGGCTGAGCAGCTCAGCTGTGTTCCCAGGTCCAGCAGTGGGAACATGCCATTTTTTTGCTGTCATCCCTCTGTGAGAGCAGTCCCCAGCAGGCCAGATCTCCTCCCTGCAGTCTGCAGCCCACTCTAACAGTGCTCTGCCCAGCAAGCATCCCCCAAGGCTGTGCCCTGCTGTGCAGCTTTGGGAGAGGTGCCGGATGTGGGAGGGGGTGAGGAGTGCTCAGTGCAGGTCAGGGCAGGAGCACACACAGGGACAGCTCTGCACCTGGGGCAGTGAGTCAGGAAACTTGCAGGGATTTATCGCCCAGTGCTGTGGCGGGACGTGGCACTGGGATGGTTCTGCCCAGCAAGGGTGTGGATTGTTGGCTGTATCCCTGCCTTCTACTCACCTCTTTCCTTCCTTTTGGCTTCTTTCTCTCCCTGTCCATCCCCCTGCTCAATCTTCTCCCCTCTGCCAAGGTGACAGACATGATGCAGAAAGCTCTCTTTGACTTCCTGAAGCACAGGTTTGATGGGAGGTGAGAAACTCTGTCCTTCTCATGCTGCTTTGCCCATGTGTTACTAACATTTCAGTCAATTATTCTATTTTTTTAATGCCAGAGGGTTTGCTGCATGATCAAAGCTGATTTTCTGGCTTTGTGTCACCACTGAAGAGTGGAACACAGCTCAAGTGTTACTAGGGGTGCACATGTCTGCATTTCTGCCATGGCTGGGCTAGGATTTCTTAGTTTAACACCAGAATTCTGTCTCAGTGTCTTCCCAACACCTCAGAAAAATCAGCTCTAAAATATTCCTTATATGAGATTTCATTTTGACTGCCTTAAGTAGGCAGAAATACTGAAAAGGGTGGTTGGAAGAAGGAAATGCTGAGAAATAAAACACAGAAAAATAATTGTAAGGAGGGTTCATCTTCAGCTGGAGCATTTCCTGGTGAGCTGTGGAGGATAATTTGGATTTCCTAGCTAGGAGCACTGGCTTGGTCCATGGCATCACCTCAGTCCTTGTAGGTGTCTGCTGCATCTTTGGGATGTTCTGCCCTTCCCAGTTAGTTCAGGCTATTCCAGCTGGCAAAAGAAGCTGTTCTGGTAACACATAACACTCAGTCAGGTTTGAAATACCCAAACCACCAGCACAGGGAAAATGATGTTCTGTAGAAGAGCTGGAGCAGGATTTATGGATTTTAGGAGTGAGGAGGTGGCAGTGCTGAACTGATCCCTGAACAGCTCAGAGAGAACATTTAATGATCAACTTCTGTGCAAAGTCTCTCCTCTCCTGCCCTGTCCTGAGCTGCTCAGCTCAAGTGATTTTCTGGAAGTCCTAATTCCATCAGCAGTATTGGCAGCTGGATCAGGTGGGAGTGTGACATTTCAGCAGTGGAGAGCTCAGTGCCACCAGCAGCCTGAGACCATTGATTTTAGCTCTGAGGAACTCAGGAAAAAGCTGCTTCTTGGTCCTTCTGCCAACTTTTATGGCTTTGTGGTCTTTCTCCTCCCTCCCTTTTCTTTCTGCTTCCCTTCTTTCCATCTCTTTTGCAGTTCTGGGAGAGGTCCACATTACCAAGAAAGGAGCTGAGTGTTCAAGGAAGAGCCTTTCCAAAGGCATAGAGAGACCTGACTCCTTCCCTGCCTCTGATTTCCCTTGGCTTTGCCAGCTCCTTCCTTTGTAACTGCAACCTCCCCTGCTGGCCAGTGAGCCCAAGACCCACAATCCATTCATTTCTGTTTTAAACTCATTTTTACTTTTGTCCTCCACTGTGTGCATTTATTTATGTATTATGCAGAAAAATAACTGCACTTCTTTTTAATCCTGCAGCTGAAAATTCCACTTAGAGCTGCATAAATCTTGGGTTCTGTGCAAAAACTGCTGGTCATTCCCAGGTTGCTTTCTTTCCATTTTTCCTGGCTCCTTGGCTCATCCCAGGCCTCCTAATTGGATTTTTTACATGAGGAGATTGTGTGGTCTTTGCTTTGTAACATTTTGTGTTTTTCTAACTCACTGACAGATGAAGTAAATAAATCACCTGCCTTAAGTTAAAGAGGTGCAGTGAAGTTGAACTTGAGCTCAGGCAGCCCAGAGAGCTCCACTTCCTTTCCTCCTGCTCATCCCAGCCCCTGGCACAGCTCCCTGTCAGCAGGGCTGGGTTTACTCCTGGTGTAACTCTGAGGAAGAGGAAGTGCTGCTACATTGCAGCTCCCTTGTTCTGAGTGCCCCAAGCCTCACATAACTCACAGCATTTATGGCACTGTGTAAATTCATGCAGGAGATGAGTGAGCTGGGAGGAGGAAAGTTAATTAATGCACTAAGGAGAATAGCAGGAACTCCATCCCAGGGCTCAGGGAATAGGAAATACATCCCAGTCACCCAGCACTTCTGTTCCTTTGTTCTTTAATGGTGCCATAACTCATCTGGAAACGTGCCTGAGCGTGTTTGGTTGTGTTTGCCCTTTGGAATGGGCTGTGGCTGTGGAAAATGGGCTGTGGAAATCCCACTCCTGTGTTTGTGTGTGCTGTGCTCTCCTGCCAGGATATCCATAACCAGAGTGACAGCTGACATCTCCCTGGCCAAGAGGTCTGTGCTCAATAACCCCAGCAAGAGGGCCATCATTGAGCGCTCCAACACCAGGTCCAGCCTAGGTAAGGCCCTGGCACAGCTGCAATTAGGCTGTGCTTGCACACAGGGGGGCAGGACACCATTCCAGCCTTCCAGTCTGAGCTGGAAGGGACACACAGGATCATGGATCCAGCTCCTGGTCCTGCACAGACACCCCAAAATCCCGCCCTGGGCATCCCTGGGAGAGGTGTCCAAACGCTCCTGGAGCTCTGGCACTCTCGGGAATGTGCCCATTCCCTGGGGAGCCCCAGCACCCTCTGGGGACGAACTTTTCCCTGAAATCCAGCCTGACCCTCCCCTGGCTCAGCTCCAGCCATTCCCAAGATCACAGCAGTGGTGCAGATCTAAATGTGTCTACAGCATTTTACTGCATAATCCTGAGCTGGCCTCACAGCTCCTCCTCCTTCCCAGCCCTGTGCTTTTAATTCCACATCACAAGGAGCCAAAGAGCTTTCACTTGTCCAGCCAAGGAAATGTCATTCCTGACCCTGGGACCAGTTTTGTGTTTAATTTTGAGCAGTTACAGCTGAATTTTGCTGTCTGGCTGTGAGACTTTGGGTTCAGGACTGCTGGGGAGCAGTGGCCTGAGGAATTTTTATTTGGACTCCATGATCTTGGATTTCCAACCTTGGTAGTTCTGTGATAGTGTGATTCTTTCTTGCATAAGGGTGGAAATTTGTGTGTATCATGTGCATTCCAACATCCTGCTCTCTGGGACACCTTCCCAGGATCTAAGAGGAGTTGGGTTTGGTAAAAAAAGAACCCAAATTCCAAATCTCTGCCATCCTGAGTGACTGCTTGCACTAGAGGTACAGGTAACAGGTTTTTTTATGGCAATGCCATCAATTCACATGTGGAGTCTGTGACAATAAGTGGGTGAGGGTATTTTTGTCCCAGTGGTTTCACCTGCTTTGTTTTCCTTTGCAGCTGAAGTGCAGAGTGAGATTGAAAGAATCTTTGAGCTGGCCAGGTCCTTACAGCTGGTTGTCCTGGATGCAGACACTATAAATCACCCTGCACAGCTTATCAAGACATCTCTAGCACCAATTATTGTCCATGTGAAGGTGTCCTCTCCAAAGGTAATTCCTCCCCTTAAGATCCAGGAGGGAGCTGGAGGGCAGGGTGGGAATGGGCAGTGTGGAATCTGCACCTGAAAAGGAGAAAAAGTGACATAATGTACTACTGGTGTGCTAAAGTCCATCCAGCAATCCAGATAATTCTGTATAAATATAATTTTCATGCTTCTCTATTGTCACAAATAATTTAGGACTTAAAGTAGGATAAAGCAGAAATGCATTTGAAATTTTTCAAGGGGTCAAACATGATCCAGAGGGAAATGTTCCCAGTTCTCAGAAGGGTTATCAGAAAGGTTTGGGATATTCAAGGGCAATATTTTATGGAGAGCTTCTGCCCTTGGTAATCCCTCAGGGGGATGTCAGGCTGAGCTTTAGGGAGATAAATGATCCTTAAACTCACCCTTTGCCCTTTCCCCCTGGCAGGTTCTGCAGCGACTGATCAAGTCCAGAGGGAAGTCACAAAGCAAACACTTGAACGTCCAGTTGGTGGCAGCTGATAAACTTGCACAATGCCCACCAGTAAGTACAGAGGACAGGCTGAAGAACTCCTGCTTTGTGGAATTGTGATGATTCCTGCTGTGCTGATCCCTGTGCAGGGCTGGGTCCATCCATTATCACTCCCTGGTGGTGCTCACATGGCCCTGCACTCGTGAGACACAAAGTGCTGCAGACTTTCATCCTGGCTATCTCCTGCCCCGGGTTTGTTTTGGTCTTTGGCAGGGTGATGGGGCAGGAATGACGTGGAGGGGACAACAAATCTGTTCATTAGCAAATTACATCATCTGTGGTGCTGCAGCTCCCAGAGGGACAAAGTCTGGCTTTGGAGAGGCCTCCCCTCACTGCACAGGGAGTGTGTGGAAAGGGAAATGGGAGTGTGCAGGCATGTGAGCCCTGCTCCTGATCCTGCAGGCCATCCAGTCACCTCACCAGAGCACAGCCACTGCTCTCCCAGCTCCTGATCAAAGATCCTGCCCCTCTCCTGGAGTCCTGAATTCCTGCTGATGGAGCAGAGGCCTGCAGGGCTCATGGGCAGGGCTGTGGGAGAGGCTCTGCAGGGGTTTGGACAGGGCAGCTCAAACTTGCTTTTAGTTTTGAAAGCCACGCCTGGTTTCTGGGACAGAGGCAGTGGAAATAGACTTGGATGTGGCTTTGTGTGGGATCTCTGTGGGATATTGGGATGGGAGTGCAGAATGCAGAGGTACCAGGGCAATGACAGCCTCTCTGGGCAGCCTGTTCTTCTGCAGAGCTCAGCTGTGTTACATTTCTCACATGAAACTTTTTACTGAGTTGTGATCTCTTAAAATGCTGCTGGATTATTCCCGTGAGCCATCCAGGTCCCACTAACCCAACCAGAACTGTAACTGTCCTGGAGAACAAACTGATCCCTCTAAAGCACATCCCTTCCCTGTTCCTGATCCCTCTAAAACACATCCCTTCCCAGCTCCTGATCCCTCTAAAGCACATCCCTTCCCAACTCCTGATCCCTCTAAAACACATCCCTTCCCAGCTCCTGATCCCTCTAAAGCACATCCCTTCCCAACTGCTGATCCCTCTAAAGCACATCCCTTCCCTGTTCCTGATCCCTCTAAAGCACATCCCTTCCCTGTTCCTGATCCCTCTAAAGCACATCCCTTCCCAGCTCCTGATCCCTCTAAAGCACATCCCTTCCCAGCTCCTGATCCCTCTAAAGCACATCCCTTCCCAACTGCTGATGGGTGTGGGCTGAGGAACTGGAGTGCAGCTGCCCCTGTTTGTGGTGTTTGCCCTGAGCTCACACACAGAACAGCCCTCTGCACATTGTCCTATGTGAAAGGTGTTTCCTCTGGCACCTGCACACAGATCCCTGGGAGTTTCACAGCCTTTTTTTGCCCTTTATACAGTGATTTCCTCTTACTCAGCTTCGCTTTGCTCGCATCAGCTGAAATGAGAGAAGTCACCAGAGAAGCTGTGGCTGCCCTGGAAGTGTCCCAGGCCAGGCTGAAAAGGGCTTGAAGCACCTTGGGATAATGGAAGGTGTGCCTGCCCATGGCAGAGGGGGGGTGAGATGTTTTTTAGGTCCCTTCCAACTCGTGGGATTCCCAGATTCCATTAAATGATCCATGTGGGGTGCATTGTGGCACTGGGATTGTCCATCCCCAGATTTACTGAACTCTGCCTCAGCACCCAGGCCAGGAATTGAATTCAGTGCTGAAGGCAACCAGGTGAGGCCCAACCTGGATCAGAAAAGCCTCTCCAGATGTCAGAGTCCCAGGTGTCAGCCTTGAACCCAGCCCTGCTCTGAGGCTGTTTCCACCCTGCCCTGCCCAGAAGCTGCTCACAAACCAGCTCAGCACTTTGCACTGGTGATGGGAAGGAAGTGAATGCTGACTTAGAGCTCTCCCAGGGAGGTGACAAGTCTGGCTTGGCTTGAAATTAAAGCTGGCCCATGGTTTAATTAAGAAAAAGTTCATTGCTAAGAGCAAAGGCACTGCTCCCTCTCTCCTGCTCATCCCTTTTATAGCTCAGATTCCTGCAAGAGGAGAATTTGGAGTGTTGGTTTAAAGGGAAGGTCCTTGCACAGGATGCAGTCCTCACTCTGTTCCTCTGCTGAGAGCCAGCCATAAGGAATGAGCTGGTGCTGCATGTCTAGACATTGTGAAAATAGCTGTAAAAATAGCTGGGCATATTTCAGCTCAGGAACTGCTTTCATTATTAATTCCTTGCTAATCTGCCCCTGATGCTGCTGGAGCCAGCGCTGGGCACTGCAGGACACCAGGAACATTGCAGGGCTCCAGGAACATTGCAGGGCTCCAGGAACATTGCAGGACACCAGGAACATTGCAGGACACCAGGAACATTGCAGGGCTCCAGGAACATTGCAGGACACCAGGAACATTGCAGGGCTCCAGGAACATTGCAGGACACCAGGAATATTGCAGGACACCAGGAACATTGCAGGACACAGGAACATTGCAGGACACCAGGAACATTGCAGGGCTCCAGGAACATTGCAGGGCTCCAGGAACATTGCAGTGTTTAATTTCAATCTTTTCCAAAGCAAAATATACATAAGCAAACAACATTCTTTAATTTCTAATTTAACTGTGTTTTAATTGATAACTTCTTCCACAAGGGAGTGGTAGACTGGAGTGTGTGGTGCATCAACATGTGGGTGAATAGCAAAAGAGTAAAAGCAGTAAATAAAGAGAGGAGCAAAAGAAGAGCAATAAACACTGAACTGGACCAAGGGATGCAGTGTTAGGAATATTCTGATTAGAAGGAAACTCCTCCTTGCTGTCAGAGGAGGAAACTTTTCTCTGCCATGCTGGGAAGAGAGAATAAATGAAAAAAAGAAGAAAAACTGCTTTATCATTTTAAATCATATTCTGAGAGCTGTAAAAACAGGTGGTAGAGAGCAGCCTGTGGTTGATGCTGGTTGCCCTTTACACCCACAGCACCTGCACTTATTTTCCATTTCCTGTGCTGTTCTCACAGTATTTTGCAAAGTTAAGATTAGAGATGAGATAGGAAGTTGAACTGCTGAAAATAGGGTTGTGTTTCTCTCGAGGGGCTCTGCTGGTTCTGGCAGGTTGGAGGACAGGCAGGGATGGAGGAGGTGTCTGGAGAATTCCCTGAGGCAGGAATGCTGCTGCTGTCAGGACTGCCTGCTGCCTTCTCTGCTGTGGGAATGGTTTTAGGGGCATCAGCAGTGGAAGTAAATAAATAAATTGAAGAGTTTTGTGCCCAGAAACAAAACAGGGCTCATGCAACACCCAGGGACAGTGTCCAGTGACTCCTGAGGGCTTTGGCTCTTGGTCACCTTCTGGACACCCTCGTACCATTTTCTTTACTAGAAACAGAATCATAAAATGGTTTGGGGTGGAAGTGACCTCAAACCTCATCCAGTGCCACCCCTGCTATGGGCAGGGACACCTTCCACTGTGCCAGGCTGCTCCAAGCCCTGTCCAGCCTGGCCTTGGACACTGCCAGGGGTCCAGGGGCAGCCCGAGCTGCTCTGGGAATTCCATTCCAGGGGCTCACCTGCGTCCCAGGCAGGAATTCCTCCCCAGTGTCCCATCGCTCCCTGTTTCAGTGTGCATCCATGCCCCTGCTGGGATGGGAGCCCTCTCCATGGCTCCAGCTCCCTCCCCTCTGCCCTGATTCCCGTTCACTGAACAGCTCCAAGGCTCGGTGTCACCAGCAGCGTTTGCCCCCCCCCCGTGTCCCCCTGTCCCCGGCCGTGACTGCGCTGTGTCCCTGTGCCCAGGACATGTTTGACGTGATCCTGGACGAGAACCAGCTGGAGGACGCCTGCGAGCACCTGGCCGAGTACCTGGAGGCCTACTGGAGAGCCACGCACACGTCCAGCGCCACGCCCATGACCCCGCTGCTGGGCAGGAGCCTGGCCCCCGCCGCCCTGTCCCCGTACCCCGCCGCCATCTCCGGCCTGCAGGTAGGAACGGGCCCCGGGGCTGCCCGGGGCTGCCAGCCCTGCCAGCCGCTGCCAGCGCCAGCCCGCGGGTGCAGCCAGGGAGGAGGCAGCTCCTCAGCCCAGGGCTGAGCGCTGGGAACGCTCTGCCTTTAGTGGGAATTAAAATAAGCGTCCGTTTCCTAGCCAGGAGGCAGATCTGCTATCGGTCCCTTTTGTTCTACCCTCGTAACTTCAGACATTTGCTTATGGGTGGAAAAGCTTGTTCTTTGAGTGTGAATAAAAGACTTTTTTTTTTTTTTTTTTACCCATTGAAAAAAATTGTGACCCTTTTTTTCCACAGGGATAGCTCAGACTCGGCTGAACTTTGACACTTCAATCGTGGCATGTAAATAGTCCTTAATGAGAAGTACGTGCTTTATTAAGTTTGAAACCAGAAATGTTTGGGGCTAATAACTGGGAATGCTTGAGGGGCTCAGGATGGCAGGGAGCTTTAAATCCTGCAAGTTTCAGTGTGTGTGGGACTCCAGGAGTGTCACTTGCTAATGTACGTCAGAAATAGAACTGAACAAATGACATTTAATGAATAATTCACCTGACAAATGTAACAAATGTCTGCTCTGCTTGTGGAGTGTCTGGAAGCAGGTAACAGCTTTGGAGGAAATGACTGTTGTTTGGTGTTTTCAGTTAACATCCAGTTGCCTTTGCTGTGAGTGAGCTGCACTTCCCTGAAGGTGCTTAATTCCTGCACTCACCTTTCTAAAGCCCTGCTTGGTTTTATTGGGACCAGCAAGTCACTGTCTCCTGAGTGGCTGAATGCACAAGCACTGTTCTGTTACTAATAATAACATGCACATGTAAACTGTTGTTTCCATTTTCCACTTGCCTTAAAATTTCAGTTTTCCATCCCTTCATGCCAATAAAATACCATCTGCAGAACTTTCACCTCTTCAGTTTCATTTTGAGAACTGGGTGTATCCACAGAATTTTTTTCAGGCATTTATTTCTCTCTGATCAATGGACACCAGCAATAACTGTGAAATGTTGCTCCATTTACTTAGGGAAAACTCACACTGAAGATGAAAATCACCCCTGTGCAGTGGGCTGGCTGAAGGTATGCATCACTTAATCCCCACTTCACCCGAATTCCAAAGGGTTTCGGTGGGATCAATGGTGCTGGTGCTCTGCAGAGGGGTAAATTTCTCCCATGGAGTGATCCATGCCCAACCAGAGCTGCAGGTTTTCCGTGCCACCAGGGTTCAGGCCCTGGTGTTTTCCATGGGTATCTCACAGTAAAGACTTCCACCATCCCTGTTATCCACAAGGAGGTTTTATGCTCATTCAAACCTTTGAAGGATTTGCATCAGCTTTCACTGTGATCATGTGTGTGGTAATTAAAAGGCACTCAGGCTAATTAAACTAGCAAAGGTGCTTGTGGCGCAGGAAGATTTTATATTCTTCTGCCCTTGGTACCTTGGGACTGAAAAGCAAAAGCCCAAAGGCTACATAGCAGTGAGCCTGATAGAGGTGTGCTGGGACAGGCTGTCCCTGCTTCACCAAATCCACATTTGGGAGACTCCCATTTCTACCTGGCTGTGGCCTGGACTTTGGTTTACTGAGAACTGAAGGTTCTGCCTGAGCTCCTGACTCATGGAGGTCATGAGGGTCACATTCTGTGGCACAGATCCAGAGCAGTCAGAGAGGGCACAGGGGGCAGTGCTGGCTCTGCCACACCTGATCCTTGGGAACTGCCTTCCTTAAAGGAAGAGCTCGATGCTGAGCTGAGGGGGAAGAGTAAATTTGATCTTTGCTTAGAAAAATATTTATTGCTCTGAGAAGCTGTGGCTGCCCCTGGCTCCCTGGAAGTGTCCCAGGCCAGGCTGGATGGGGCTTGGAGCAGCCTGGGATAGTGGAAGGTGTCCCTGCCCATGGCAGGGGAAGGAATTAGGTGATCCTCAGTTTCCCTTCCAACCCAAACCATCCTGGGATTCTCTAACTCCTTGGCACCAGTTGTTTGCCTCTGTGACTGGTTAGTTCTAAACACATCTAGCCTAATTTCAGTGCATGGGTTCAAATCCTATAGCTCAGGTTTCGGGGAGATGTGTTCCTTAGGCTGCAGGGGATTGGGGTTACAGGTCCATTCCTGCAGGCAGTCATCCCAGTCACACAGCAGGATCAAAGTTACCTGGGCCATCAGACCCATGTGTACCCAGCCCAGGCATGTCCCATGCTGACACCCTGGGAGCTCAGCAGCAGCCCTGGGATGAGCACACAGCCAGGGAAGCAGGAAGGTTCCAGGAAAGCTGCAGGATGCAGCCCCAGAGGTGAATTCCCACAGGGGAGGCAGAGGGGTGAGCACAGAGTTAAAGCTACGATTGATGAAGGGATTATACATCCAAACTGCATTTGTGTCAGATAAACACAAGGATAATTCATCATGGAATCAAGGAACCACAGAATGGTTTGGGTTGGACGGGACCTTAAAGGCCATCCATGGGCAGGGACATTTCCACTGTCCCAGGCTGCTCCAAGCCCCAGTGTCCAGCCTGGCCTTGGACACTTCCAGGGATCCAGGGGCAGCCACAGCTGCTCTGGCAATTCCAGCCCAGCCAGGAATTCCCAATTCCCAATCTCCCATCCATCCCTGCCCTCTGGCAGTGGGAGCCATTCCCTGTGTCCTGTCCCTCCATGCCTTGTCCCCAGTCCCTCTCCAGCTCTCCTGGAGCCCCTTCAGGCCCTGCAAGGGGCTCTGAGCTCTGCCTGGAGCCTTCTCCTCTCCAGATGAACATTCCCAGCTCTCCCAGCCTGCCTTTAATCTCTGAAGCCCTTTGCCCAATCCCCACTAAAACCTGGTGCTCTGAGGAGAGTGGGGATGCCGGCTGGAGTTCTCCCCAGTACCTGGGGCTGAGGTTGCAGAGGGGCCCCTTGTTCAGGGCCCCTCTGCAGGAGTCTCCCTGGCAGCACCAACCCCCAGCTGTAAGCACACACCCCCTGCTCCATCCCTGCCCCAGCCACAGCAGCCTTGGATATCAATTATTCAGGAAAACAGTCGCCAGGCAGAGTCTGTAGCAGCAGGAGGAAGGTTTTATATCCCAGAGAGCAGGGGCTGGAGTTTCAGCACGGAGTTTGTCCTGAGAGATGGGTGCTGATGCTCCCGAGAGGTTTAATGTGTGGTGAAAGCAAACAAAACGCTTGTTTTAGGCTATTTCTTCACTGTGCCATTAACTGGCAAAAAAATGAACTGATTTTGTTCATGTGACAAATGATGGGCATTGTCATTATGGGATCGTGAGGAGAGCAAAGGCTTCTAATTAATAAATTATCTTAGGAGAGGATTTTCTGTCAACATATTGAAATACTGTGCTTCAGCTGAAAGAATTTATTATCCAATGATTTTAGCCTCCCCTTGGCTGCCTGCTGAGCAGCCCATCCTTGGTTTGGTCATAGGAAGGGTTTTAAATGAGGCCCAGAGCTGCACCTTTAAAAACAACCCAAACAAACATCTTCAGATGTTTTCCAGAACCACAGAAACGGACACTTAGACATTCCCTAAGCAGAGCAGCAGCGTGAATGTTCTGTTCCTGATCAGAGAAAAGTGATAAATGCTGACTACATCAGCTCACTTTTCATGCTCGGTGTAATACTCAGCAGGGCGAGCTTCCCGCTCCAGGAACCAGGCCCGCTCCCGGCCCTGCAGCAGGCAGGCTCTGCTGGAAAATGAGAGCCAGGAGCTGCTGGAAGGGCTGGGCTGGGCTGGGCAGAGCTGAGCTGGGGCAGCCCGGGTGCGGGCACTAACTCTGCCTTCTTTGGCCCCCGCAGAGCCAGCGCGGGAGGCACGGCGCCCACTCCGCGGAGAACTCTCCCCTCGAGCGGCGCAGCCTCATGACCTCCGAGGAGAACTACCACAACGAGAGGGCTCGCAAGAGCAGGAACCGCCTGTCTTCCAGTTCCCAGCACAGCCGAGAGCACTATCCCCTCGTGGAGGAGGAATTCCCTGACCCCTACCAGGACTCGTACAAACCCCACCGCAGCCGCGGCTCCCCCGGCGGGTACAGCCACGACTCACGGCACCGGCTCTGAGTCCTGGGACTGGGGAGTCACAGCATCCACCCGTTGGTACCTTGCCATAACGTAGCTAGGAATAACAATTAGACCACGTTAATTTGGCAGGTGTGACGGTGACACCGCAGTTGCACTCTGCTGTCATTGATGTTTAATTAGGGGGCAGCAAAACCCAGCCCGGCCCTTCCGTTTCTGCCCGATCATAGAGGTTGTTTTTGGGATTATTTTTGGGTTTAATACAGCGTTTGCATTTATAGCCATATTTTTTTCTTGTCCTTAGGTATTAGACACATCCGTTTGTAATTTTGGGTACTTATCGAGGCACTTATAAAATAATTTCCTGTGCTGGAAATTCCAAATGACCAGTTCCAGTTGGAACCAATTTATAAACCAATTCCTGTTGGAATTTGGGTGAATTGACTGGAAAGTCGACGTGAGCATGTTGGGAAAAAAAACAAACACGAAGAAAAATCTGAAAATTACAAACCACTGCAAGTCAGAAAGTCAGCTCCAGTATTTGTTTGCTGGAAGCTCAATTTTCATTTCAGGTTAGAGTAAAAGGATTTATTCTAACGATTCCTCTCCAGAATGGCTTTTTCAGACAAACCAAATGTAAACTCTCAAGAGTGCCAAATATCCCAAATTATTGCAGCAGTTACAAAACACTTTCCAGTTCCAAATTATTTTTAGACCTGGCATGAATGTTGCAGCCAAACGATTCTTGAGTTCAGCCAGTCCTGACAGTTTTGTTGGGACCAGTGGGGAGGAGCTGCGACAGGAGACGGGAAGTAGGGACAGGAAAAGGAACAGACTCCATCGTTTGTGTGCTTGGGGGTTGGGAATAGTCTTTATTTTTTCCCACTCTTTTACCTGAATACAGCTAGAAGTCCCAAAATGGAACAGGAGTACAGAGACATCAGATTTTTCTCCCATTTTTATCCCGCTTTTTAAATGGAAAACAATCCCCTCCTCTGACCCCGTGTGTAAAGTCCCCACATCCCAGTACCCCGAGTAGCTGCCCACATGTTCCATCTTCCCAAGTCCACCTCTGAATGTCTGACATTCCAGCAGCGCACAAGAACTCTGCACAAGATCCATTCCAGCCATGAAATCCAAGGGGAGGGAGTGGGCTTACCCAGTCATCAGTGACAGACATTTCAAACAACATCTCGGTCAGAATTGCAATAAAAAGGGAGCATCAGACAAAAATCTGCTCCCAGGGAAGTCGTGGAGCTGGTTCCAAGCTTTGGATTCCAAGAGCTATGATAAATCCTTGGAGATATTGCTGCCTTACTTCCTACCATTTCTTTCACCTGCTGAGTCTTGAGTTCCTTCCAAGAGATGATTTTCTGTGGTTGGACCTTGTGTTTTACACCATCAGTGAAGCCTTAGATCCCATGGGATTGAAAATTGACCCCCATTGCCCACTTTGTACAACCACTGACATCTGCCAGCTGAGCCTCCTGAAATTCCCACCGCACACATTCCCTGGAATCCACACAGTTAAGATGCTGAACATGCATTTGTTCATGCAGGTTCATGTCACAGCTATTTTTTTTTCCTTCCCAAAATAAGGATCATTAACTTTTTTATTTGCTTGTTTTCTTCCCAAAGCCTGCTGAACCCAGGCTTTGAAAGCATGCAGCACTACAGGAATTTCTGGAATATTCTGGTTTCTTCTACATCCTGGACCAGCTGGCAAAACCACTGGTGTTTCCAGCATCCTGGAGTCTGATTATCCTCTTGAAGTTACTGGGAAAGGCAATCCATGTCCTTTGTGGGACACCCAAACCCACACCCATCCCCAGCAGCATTAAAAGGTGGCAGACACCTGATTAATTAATCATTTTAATGACCCCACTGCCCAACAGGCAGCTGCAGCACCACTAGGTGGTCCCAGTGGAGCAGTTACCAAGGGAAATGTGGAAATCTGTGCATCCACTGGAGTCCCGGAGTTCTGGATGGATCTGCCAGACCTGATCCTGCCCGATTCCCTCTGGCTGCAGGTGCCAGAGGAGCTCTGAGGCTGAGGGAACGTGGCAGGACCTGGCACTGGCAGCTCCTGCAGGATTCTGTGCTGCAGCACAGGGGAGCATCCCCCAGGAAGTTCTGCAGCCCCTTTTCCATGTCCAGCACACAGAAAGGACAAAGGAGGCCTTGGGCAACCCCTTCTTCTCTGAGCTTTCCTCGTTCCTGCACTGAAGTCCTGATGGCAGGGGAGCTGTAGAACCCTGGGCAGCAGCTGCTTCTCTTTATTCTGCACTAGATTAGGGATCAGCTCGTTAACTGCTTGAGGAGATTTGCATATTTGACAGAGATTTCCTAGAGCCTTTTGGAGCCTTGTTTTCAGTCTTCCATGTCTCCCCAGGCCAGGGAAGGATCCCCAGCCACCACACTCTGCACAATCCATCACCTGAACATCTCAAGTGCCAAAACAACTTGGGTTTGACAAAAACAAACTTGTGAGGGAAGCCAGGGATGGGCCTGGGGTCCTTTATTCCGTGGGGTTAAGCTGCCTCGACTCCTGGCTGTCCTGAGTTTCTCCCAGAGCCCATTCCATTGTCATCAAAGGAGACAGGGGCCCTGCAGGTCTTCCTCCTTGCTGGGATGTTGAATTCTGTGAAAAGAGATATTCTTGAAGTACAAATACACCAGCCAGGCTGGGAGACTCTTCATTTATTGCAGCTCCTATGGGCAGTGTTTGTTTGAAGAAGGGATTTCTGTTCAGGACACAGTAAGGAGTGAAAGCTGTGGGTCAGGATTGGTAGTTCCTGGTGGGATTCCAGCACTGCTGAGCACCTCTCTTGTGGTTTAGTTGAAATTGAGGAGTGCATGTGTTCCTGACTGAAGCAATCCAGCCTCATTCTCCAGTCCTCGCATCACTTCTTGTTGTTAAAATAATACTGAAGACCAGAGCTCTGTTCTGAGCTCTGGCAGGGACAGAGGGTTTAGAAATGTTTCTAAAACAAGGAGTTTTTTTAAGTTGTGTTGTTATCCAAGTTTCTCATTCGGACACTTTGGGATTAACAAGGATTTAACCAATCAAGGTGATAACAACAATCTCTAAAGAGAAAATTCAGCACATTTTTATGTTTGGGGATCAATTATTTTAATTGTTAACCTTTGCATTTCAAATACTTTCTCCCTGGAGTTGTATTCAGCATGTACAGATTCTTCTCCTGATGCCAAACATTTCTCCCATGGGATGTGCAACTCACAGCTGCTGATATTTGTAACTTCAGTTTGATGCCAAATCTTCTGAATTCAGTTTGGTCTCAACACCACAGAATTCCCTGGAGCATCCAGATTCTCCTGTCTTTACTGACTTCACCATTCTAAAACAATATTGTTATTCCTGTTGTTCACAGCACACTGATTTGGGTAAGTCAGGGGTTCTGACACTCCTTTTTTCTTTAATAATCCATTAAATGTGTCCTCTGCTGTATTTTCTTTCACAGGTTCAGTACTTCTGAAACTTGTCCTTGATCCCACATTCCTGACTTTTTTGTAAGGCAAAATTATTGGAGACTACACATGACAAAATCAGATGCATATTTTATAAAATGCCATTTATATAAACCTGGGTTTGCTCCTAAAAATGTGCATTTTAAAATCAGGTTCTGTTACCCCTGTTGGTGCCAGTCCAGGTTGGGATCCATGGGATTCTGCTGCCATGTATTTTGTTGGAGTTGCCTCTCATCCCCTCAAATGTTAGTCCTACAAAGGCTGCAGGGTCCTGTAATGCAGCCAAGCTTAACTCTGGGGAAATGGAGTTTAAATGATCCTAAAAGAGAGTGTGGTGTCATTTTAAGAGGCATTTGAATAATCTTGGTGAGGTTGTTACCAAGCCCAGTTTATTTTATATAGAAAAATAAAGGCTTATCTTTAAAAAATAAGGGAAATTTTCATAAAGTTGTAAAATGTATGTAAGGAATTAACTCAGAGAAAGAGGTGAAAATGTCATTTAGGAGTGAAAGTTCAGATTTGTTTCAGTGTGTGTGGAATCCACTCGAGAAGTCAGGAGGAATATTGTGATTAGAATTGGGGGAGGAGGTGCAATCATTTCAGATGTTAACGAGTGTCGCTCCTTTATTCCTTTGGAACCAGCAGCCTTGGCTTGGTCTCAGGATGGTTTATGGACCTGCCTCGGGAATTCGGGAAACCAAATTCCTTGGCAGTGACGCCAACTCCTGCCTGGTCCAAGAGCAAGGTCTGCCCAGCAATGGCACCTCCTGGTCCTCCCCTGCCTCACCAGTACTGCCTGAAAACCGAGCTGTAATTAACTGGGACATCCCCGTGTTGGATCTGCTCTGCAGCAGAGAGTCCACAGAGCTCAGAGTTCTCTCTTCTGCCAGCGGTGTGAAAACAGAGCAAGGGAAAAGAAGCACATTTGTAATAGCACAAATTTACAATAATTCCACTCCTGCATCTGGCACCGTGGTTTTGGAACCAAGGGGGAGATTTCTGATCCAGCATCAGTGGATTTATTGCATTTTTGATCTGTTTACTCGCTGCCTGATACTTCAGCAGTTGATTTTGGCATTTTGCACATGGGATTGATTTTTCAATAACTTGTATCCCTTCCATATGAATTAATTAATGACAACAAAAAGAACCTTTCCAAATCTCAAAGCCCACTGCATTCATTTCTGCTGATTTCCTCCTGAAAGCTGAAATCACATGAATAATTTTGGCCAATATGTAGATCTGGGATGTGACTGGTGAACCCAGCAGCAGCCCAAGGTTGGGAATGAAACACTCCCAGGAAGTGTTTGTGGGGATGCAGAGCTTGGAGCGGGGAGGGAAGAGTCACAGCAGCCAAAATTCCCAAGAATTCCCTGCTAACCTGAAGGGAGGTGAGGTTAAGGAACTGTGTGTGGGCCCAGGTGTGTTTGGGATTGGGACACACCTGACTGATTCCCTCCTGGGGCAGACAGGGAGAATCAGGCCAGCAAAATGCAGATTGTGTGCAAGCAGAGCGGGGAGAAGGTTGGGATCTGCCATTCCCACTGCACACTCCAGACCTTGGGCTTCTCAGATCCTGGAAAATCTCTGTTTCTCAGCCAAACTGGTTCCCAGGGAGAGCCTGGCAGCGCTGCCTCACTGGGAGCCAGTTCAGAGCCACACTGGTGAAGACATTACTGCCTTTACTGGGACAGAGCCACCCCAAATTTGTGTTTTCTGCTGATTTTCCCTTTGTTTTGCCCTCTAGACCCCGTGTGTGTAGCACCTGACCAGGCATGTGGGTACCATATACTATGCAATGTGTACAGTGGTGCATGCTCTGCTCTCCCTCTGCTTTTAGTGGCTTTCAAAGAAAACTACAAAAATTGGAAAAAAGAAAAAAAAAAAAGAAAAAAAAAAAAGTGGTGTTATTTTTGTGACCAGGATCATGCAGACTGCATGCCCATAGTATCCTCATTTCTATGGATTCGTTTTCTGGAATTTAGATGTACAAAGATGAACTGCATTACAATAACTTTTCTACAATAAATGAACAAAACTACCAAGCGTTTAAAAGTCTGTCCAGTCTCTTTGTGTCCTGCACTAAGGTTGGGAAAATGCTCGGGAGGATCCCGGAGTCCTGTGGCATTTTTGCTGTTTGCCAATAGTTTTTGGCAGCAGCCTCACGTGTTGCGTTTTTAGGAAAATTTAATGAGGTTCTGAAGAAGGAGATGCATCTGCTCTGCGAAATAAATGATGGTTATTTTTGTAACGAGCTTAAATAGCTGTGACCCAGAAGTACAAAAATACAGATAATTCCTGCTGATCCAGCAGGGAATGAGGTACTGGCAGCCAACTGCTCCTTTGAAGGATTCTCGGGAATGTTCAGGGGTTTGGAGCTGGTCCTTGGTGGGATCTCCTGGATTGTTCCTAGGCAGGAACAAGGGGCAGAATGATGGGAGAGATTAAGGATTGGATAATTAAACTATAATTATCACCAATGGTGACGGTTGGAAAAGACCTCCAAGGCCATTGAGTCCAACTGTGACTGAGTGCCACCTCCAGCCATTTATGTTATCTTGGAAAACTGAAAGCATTGGAAGATGCTGCCTTTGGCAGAGAGTTCCAGCCTCCTGTTCCCAAAAAGGAGAAACAGGAACAAGCAACTTCCCAGAGATGCTGTGAGCACCCAAACCTTGCCTTGGAGGGACAGGAGCACGTTGGCCAGGTGAGCTGTGCCGTGCCTTTACACCCCTCAGGCGGATCTAAAGCTCTTAAAATTCTGTTCAATGGCATTGTCTTGGCTGTGGGTTCAAAATCAGATCTCAGCACGTGAGCTTTCATCTAAACTGTTGATGAAAAGCAGGAGGGTCTTCAAATAAATATAAATGAGCAAAAAAAATGCCTTTTGTGTGTTTTTGTATGATCCTAGGGGTTAAAATGTCTTAAACTGCTTAAGTTGTCTGTGTCCTGGGGAAGGGGCTANTTCCCCAGCACAGACTCCCTGACCCTGTCTGTGCTACAGCTGGAACAAAACATGCACGACCCGAAAAAGCCCTCCCAGACTTCCAGGAGGGAATTGCAGTACCCGGCCCGAAAAAACCCTCCCGGATTTCCAGGAGGGAATTGCGAGGCTGTACCAGCCCTGCCCACTGGAATGCTTTCCTAGAAAGCTTCCAGCAGCACTGGGAAGCTGAGCTTAGCCCATAAAAACCAGCAGTACGATCCAGGTTCAACCAGACTGCCCTAGGAAGAAACCCAAACAAATGACACGGGGGGAATCCTCAGAGTTTTTTATTTAAATAATCGGAATAAACGGTTTAATTGAACTTTGGTAGCTCTCCCACAGCTGTGCAGCCACCGAACCCTGCCCCGAGCCCAGGAGAGCTGAGAACAGAGAAGAACCCCGAGTGCTTCTGAAATTCCAAGCTGAGGAGCGGCAGAAAGGGGGATAATTGCCAGCTAATGAATAATTAATGCCATTGCAGGCTGGATGCTGAACTTGTGGAATGTTTTACACCGCAGGAGCTCACCCGCGGTGCCAGGACCCAGAGCAGTGGCACCGGGATGGACTGGCACAGTGGGCTATCAGGATATTTCTCTTCTTAAACTGTTCAGGGCCATGAATTCCCCTCCAGGGCAACAGGAAACACACAAGTCTCTGGACACAGAAAATTGGAGATTACTCTGGCCTTGCTGCTTTGGTTCCGGACCAGCAGGGAAAATTTAACGCAAGAAGCTGCTGTGGGAATAAAAGCTGCTTGAAGGAAAGATGAAAAACCTCTGGAATAAGAAAGGAGATTTCGTGTCCCATCCCTGGCAGTGTCCCAGGCCAGGCTGGACACTGGGGCTTGGAGCAGCCTGGCACAGTGAAAGGTGTCCCTGCCATGGCAGGGGAAGGAGTTAGGTGTCAGGTATTGGTTTTCTTAGTTTTTACAGAGATGGGGTAACTGAGAGGTCTTAAAAGATTTTATTCTATTATTAGTTTTGATGAATAGTGAGACACAAGAGATGTAAAACTTATTCTATTCTATTCCAAATCACAAATTATTACAGTCAGGGCCAGGACAAGTGAGAGGGCAAATTCCTCATGTCTAGTCTCAGGCAGCAACACAGCTGTGCACCACCTAATTATTATTGCCTGGGATTTCCAAATCCATGAGGATTTAAACTCAATGGAGGGTTTGGACAGAGAAAATTATCTCAGGGAAGAGAAGGCTCTTGGCAGATCTTA